>VZTR01007295.1:40529-62109 GCA_013400775.1 Chaetops frenatus
GGAATAAAAGCCAAACACGGTTAGAGAAGAACAAGGGGTTTACCTTGGTATTTATTGAGGATCCTTGGATGCACCCCAGGAGAGTGCATCTGGCAAAATGCCCCAGCCAAATATCCCGTGTACACAATGATAGAACTCTGAACATTTGCATATTGGCATATCTATCACAGATTCCCCAATGGGAGGCTCAAGAGAAGCCCCCTCTTGAGGAATGTCCCCCCCTGCATGAGTCTATCTCAGTTTACAGAATGTGTTCTGGAGGGGACCTTGGTGTCTGGGGCGTTTTGAACCCCCAACTTTGCTGTTTGGTCTTTTGGCTTAACAGAACTTTGGGTCTAAGCTACTTATCAGGCTTAGGGAATTACAAGTATGTGTGTTAAAAGCATCAGGGATACATAAAAGTGTATAGAAAGAGGAATATGAGAGGGATATATGAAAAGCAAAAATCATAGTGGCATCACTACTCTAAGTAAGGACTCCATAGCACCTTTACTAAAAGTTCCTTTTTCCTTGTTTTTTCCCATCTCCTGAAGCATGTTACTTTTAAAAGTATCTCTAAAGTTATCACAGCAATAGTTGCCCTTGTGCCATTATTTAACTCAAACCTAATTTAGTCAGTCAGATCTCTAGAAAATAACTATATTGACTTTATCTGAAGGAAGACTCTATCACTAACAGTCAAAGTAATTACATTACCCAGATAGCACCATCCCATACAGGTTATTCAAGCATTTTCAGATGTATCATCTCATTTCAGAAACAAATATTTTTAAGAGAGACAAGTTATCTTAAATATTTTTTTAATTTTTTTTTTTAATCTTGTTCTCTTTAGCCTGTTTTGCCTTTCTTCACTGGTAGAGTATAAAAATGACAGAAAAACATGGAGGAACTAAAATCAGAACCCAGCTATACCAAGTGGTTTCTGGAAATTACAATACATTTGAACAAAACATATTCTTTTTGTTGGATTAATTGTTATTCATATCACTAATTATTTTCATCATTATTTACAATTTTACAGTTATTCATAACTGCCTTTTCTTATGTCAATACAGCACAGTTTTATCCAAAAATATTTTGGAACTCTTACCCACGTTTACTCTTTGAAGTTCTCATATTCACGAATCCCTGATTTAGGAGAGAGATGAGATTAAAATGCCTGAGCAAACCAGAATGAGAACAGTGGAAGTTAAAGCAGGAAAAGATCTGCATTAAGCCATATAGTCTGCCTCTGCAGATGTAGGTTTGTTCCCTACAGAGCATTTTTGGTTAAAAGGGAAAACTGCAGCTTTCCAATAGAGTCCAAAAGGGAAATGTTCAACAGCTCTTTTGGAGGAGCTTGAATAGCACCAGCTTCCAACTCCGTGTTGCAGGGAGGGCTAAAAATAAAAACAAACTGCATTTCCAAAGTTGGAGGAAAACACGAGGGCCCATCGGGTGACACAGCTGCTGTTGGGTGAGACGGAGAGAGAGGAATGCTGAGCCAGAAGATTGGATTTTATGCTGCTGGGGGCTAAATCCGTGGGCCCATGTCGAAATTCCCACTGCTGCCTGTGCCGTGGAAGGCAGGTGGGAATGGGGCTGCAGCTGGTTCAACCCAAGGCAGCTGGAACTCCACCTGCAGTGCCAGGATGAGTAAAACATGAGCAAGAGCAGAGAGATGAGCTGAACACACTCTGAGCCCGAGCATTGCCTTCATTCCCCTTCATGGGCAATGTCTGCTGGGATGTGATCACAATATTTACAGAAAGAGAGTGATACAGACACAGCTTTAGATAACAAATCTATTGTGTTTTGGTGCTGTGCCTCCAAGCTTCATTAACTCCTCTTATTCTCAAGGCTTTAATTAGTCTTGAAGGAAAAAATAGTTCCCAAGAGACTTCTTCCCCTCTGTGTGCTGCATACATACAATGACAGGAAAAATCAAACCATGATTTTTCAACAGGAAGCTGGTATTATAAAAGAAAAATATGATACACAGAAAAAAATAAGGAATAAAATTTATGTATCCATCTTGTATCAATAGAGGGTGGTTTATTGTTTTTCTCTCTGTGATAATGCCCAGTGTTCTTAATGAGAAATTGAGGCTCTGCTCTGTTAGGTGCTTTACAAGCTCAGAGAAGGATCTGGAACCCACTGCAAAAATTTACATTTCAATTAAAAATATTGCCGAACCCCAGAAAATCTAGGTCATAGTTGAAATTTTTGTATTGTGCATAACTAACTTCCACATCACAAAATAATACCTTTTTAAATCAAAATTTTAAATATCAGAATTTTAATTCACTTCAGGGTTAATAAGTTGCTCTGTACCCAGTTGAACCCATTGGAAAAAATGCTAAGCACTACTGTTTCTTGAGCCACCTAAAACTGTAATGCACCTACTTAGAAGAGTCCTTCAGTCATTTAAAAACAGTTCAAATTTTTCTAACACAACAGCTCAGTGACAATTATTTCAGTACTGAGATTCTACAGGTCTTACTAGCAACTTCAGGAGTCAATCATTTGAGGCTGCTTACCAAAGGTATAAATAAACATATGTAGAACAACTTGAAATTAACCCTTTGAACATGAAATCAATTCTTTATCTTCTATTCATGGAAAAGCCATTTTACTGTTACTTATCCATCTTACTCAGGATTCTTGCAAACTTCTCACCAAGAAGTCACCAAGCCAATCTCTTGCTGTCATTCTCTGCTGCTTATCCTGCACATCTCTTTAATTCTATCAAATACTCTTAAAGATTCTGTGCATGATTTTAAATTGTATTTTACACAGAAGATCACATATCATTGAAGTTTAAACATAAAGTAAAAATAGTTTATACTTATAAATTCAGGATATATATATATATATAAAACACCTCCCTATGGACTAGTGCTTGTATGGTGATACCAGTTCTTCCCTTTGGGTAAAATGAATGTCTGAAAAATCAAGATAAAAGAAAAAAACCAGCCATATTGTAGGAAGGGTAAAACTATCCTTTTGCAATCTAAGTGAAAAATTTGGATTTAAGAAATGTAGGATCACTCCCTGGTTGCTTAGAACTACAGTGGCTTTTCCTGCATATTACCCCTACAAAGGAAATAAGATTGAATGTTAAACAAATTGTTCACTACAACAGTAAAATAAACTTTCAATATTCAATGAAAGCAATAAGTAGATTGTGGCTGTCAACCTAAAACAATCTGAAAGGCAGAATAATACTTATCCAAACACACAACAGGGCTCACAGGATAAGTCAGGGTTTTTTGGTTTGAAGAGACACCAAAAAATCTTCAGATATTTTTTCCTTTATTCTAGAGCCTGCCATAGGCAGATGAAACTTATCACAGTTATTGTTATATTCAGAACTACTTTATTTGAAAATAATTTTGAAGTCAAGGTCTTGTGATACTTTATGACCTCCTTTACTCTTCCTCTGAAATATTCTTGGATGAACTTAAAAGAGAACTTCACATATGGTCTACCGGATTAAACAGGGAGGTAGGAAGGTCAGATTAATACCAGAATAATTTATATTTCCTTTTGCATTGGCTGTGTATTACACGAGCTGCAAGCAAATGAGACTCCCCAAAATTTATAGTCAGCTACACTTTGAATTGAAAATCAGTCTAGGAAAAAAGAGACTTTTTATTAACCAGCGAATAGAAATCATGCCCAAAAACTGGAGATGAAGGCATGGCGGTTAGAAAGTTCTTACCATGCACCTGGAATGCAGTTCTTCCTACAGCATACACATCACCTATTGTACTCATGGAAGTTAGTATTTCAAATTTGGAAATTTGTAATCACTTCAGCAGGGAAAAGACATCTTTCTCTTTGCCTCTCTCCTCACAGCACTGACAACAACCACTCAGTGGTCATCATGCTGTGCTCCTGCAACTGAAGACAACACTCCACTGAAAGAAGAAGCCCTGTTCATTTGATGACAGCCTGATTCTTCTTTGAATTTCTTGCTAAAATTTAGTGGAAAGATCCTGTTACCTAGGATGGTCTCTGATATATCCACAAAAGAGAAGCATTTTAAAAGGTGCATGTTCTGCAATAATCCTAGCAAAGCTGATCTTTCAGAAACAATCTATGTAGAATAAGGACATCTTTTCACAGAATTTTTAAACAAAAAAAAAAAAAAAAAAAAACAAACAACAAACCCCCCCCAAAAAAAAAAAAAAAAAAAAAAAAAAGAGGAACTTTCTATTCTGCATTCTCCAAACACCTCTAAGAAATGAGGGTTAATAACTAGTTGCCTATAGGAAAGTTGTTATAGAATTACCTACTAAAGGACTTCTTTCCCTTCACCATGCAATACCCAGTTTTGCCTTGAGACAAGGTGTCAGCTTCTGTGTTTCAAAGGATATTTAAAAGGTTATCCAAAGTAATCACCGTGATAAATGCAAAGAAAATCAACTGAAATTGGTTCAGGGAAGGAGTTTCTTTCCTTAGTAGAGAGAAAACTTCAGGAAGTTCTTCTGTCAATCCCAGTAAGACTTTGACAGTAACGTGTAACCTCAGTCCTTGACCCAGCAAGTCTGAGCTGCATTTAATTGGTCTGTCTGCAAAGCTATGAAAAATTTCTCTTTGTGTACTGTAAAATAAAATGTATATATTTCATACAGCTGGGAAACAATATCTACTATTCAGAGCTGCTGGCAGCACAACAGAGCACTTTCCTTGTTAAATTCTCTGAAACCATCCCCTTTTTTCCAGTCCTGCTTTTACGTGCACTGGAGAAGCCAAAAATATAAAAGTCAACAAGTGGAAAACATAATCATTGGAAAACTCAAAGGATATAAATCATTCTTAGGAGAAACACAACATTTGGTGAAAATCCTGAGAACCTTGCAGATTTGTGGGGTTGGCTCGTGGAACTGGGGAAGGACCTATCAGAAAAAAAACAAAACACTGGACAGCCACACTGAAACCAAATCCTCATCTCTGGTCCTGTCCATTTATTTTTTTTTTACTCTACTTACTAGTCTTCCTCAGTATCAAGCTACTCCCCATAAATCCTCAAGTAGCAGCCATGTGGACTTCTTTGAGATAAATCTCAGTATAGCTGGGAACCCAGTCTATTTTTTAAAAACTAAGCTTTTCAATATATGATCAAATAAACATTCAGAGAGGAGGAATTTAAAGAGGAAGAGACAGAAGCTTTCTAATCTCTAATTCTCATGCCTGTCAGTGTGAGTTACCAGGGCAGTTTTACCACACACTGTAACTGTGGCCATTTTTATGGCTGGAAACAGAACAGGTTAAGATGCATCAACATTACAGAATAAATCAGCCAAAAATTCCATGCCAGGAGATTCCCTCATGGAGAGGCTGGAGTAGCTGTACCAGTAACAAAAAGATGCAAACAAAGGTAGCAACAGGACTTATTTCACTGCTGAGATGTAGCTACCCTGGGTGTTTTGCTGGCAACCAGGTCTTAGTAATGGGAGGGAGGACATGCTCTCTCCAGTTTCCACTTAATATACCCCAAACTGGTAAAATTTATAACACAGGCTGAGCCTGAGCTGTATAAAAACATGGTTGCTGAAAATTTAAAAAAGGCTAGTCAAAAGGAGAAAAATGGTTATTTAAAGGATGTCAATATTGATAAGAAATGTAGACTTTTCCTTGATCCCATACTGATCCAGAAATCTATGTCTGTTATAAACATCACCACCTCATAGCACTGAAACAGTAACAAAACTTCAAGTTCTTCTAAGCCTTGCAATCAAATGACAAAGAACAGGTAAATTAGGTGTGTCCTGTACAGAAAATTCATGTGGAAGTGATGCGCATCATGTGTAAATTATATCTATTTTTATTCTTCCAAACACCTTCAGATGCAGCGATAACTAAAGAGAGAAAAGAGTATTCCTGCTGCAAGCACTGTCAAAATGCAAGACCATTTTGAATTTTTAAAGCATATTTTACAATTTAAAGATGCTGGCAGTAGAAAGGCAGAAAAAACTTAGAGTATCTTACTGCTAAGTGACCTGGACAACATTCTGACACAAGCTACCTTATCATTTTTAACTTAAGCACAGAGAAATAAAATGGTAACAGTAATGATTGGTAATTATTAGGCCCATTTTTCTTTAATCTTGAGCAGAAAAAAGCATTCCCTTAAGTATTTTTTGGATGGGCACTGAACAAGTACTAAAATTACTCACTGCTGCTTCTCTCTAGATGCTGTTTGGTGCTGCTCAGAGTTAAATGGTAAAGCATTAGCATTTATACAGTTTCATACCTTCAACCATTGGTATGAACTAAAGGGATTTTTTTCAGCCTTTTGTAGGTGTGTGATAGTTACACAATGCAGAAATACAGGCTGCTGAACACTAATTAAAAACAAACCCTTAAAATACATATTCCATTTGCTTTAGAGCATCAATTATGAAACCAGATGTTAGAGCCAGATGTCAAAGAATTATTTTTCATAAGCCACAGCTTATAGCCATGTAGCCGCCATTTATCATCTCAGATGGGAACATTTAATTTGACAGCACACATTTTGGTTAATAGCCAGTTTCAACATTAGCACTTGTTTTTGCAATTCTATGTAAAGGGATGCGATAAAACTGTCTATAATGAAAATTCTGTTATTTCAGTACCTCAGCATTTACAAATCATGTCTATCTGTGTGCAAGCTTAAAATGTTTTACACGCTTGTGAATGTCTGCAGCTTGTCTCAGAGGCATAGTTCTTTCTACATGCCAGCTTATTTAATATATATCTACAAATACAGTTTGCTGCCTAGAAGCCATACTCCTCTGTCAAGACATTTATCTTAAGAGAACAGAAAATAAAATGTCTTTGCTCCTGTGTTGCTCAAAAGCTACAAAACTTCATTGATCTCAGTGGATAATTTTGGTTAAAAAAAACAATAAAATATTGTATCTGTTACTTTTGGTGCATGGTTTAACAAAAAAATTTGGCCTAGAACTCTAAAGGCAGTCTATATTTAGCAACACAAGTCCTGTCTTCTTGTATACTTCTTACATTTCTAGGTAAAATCTATGCCAGGTCTTCAGCTGCTGTCAGGCTAGCACAGATCAAGTCACTTCAGCACTGTATTTAAGTTTCTTTTAGATTTGACAGAAAAAAATGTTTGTCTGTTCTGGAGTCAGAAATAGTAAGGAAGGGATACCTGGTATACCTGAAAAATCTGCCAATAGCTATCGATCTGCCCTGATTTTAGCCCTGAGGGTGAACAGTCCCACTGCAAGGCTTCTGCTGAGGAAAACTGGGTAGCCATATCAAATTATGTGACAAATTTGTGAAAAGTGCAAATTAATTTTCCTTCTGACTAAAGCCAGGACTTGACTCTACAGATAGTGAGAAGACACAAGTACACTATTTCAGCTGTGACATTTCAGGTTTGAATTATTTTGTCCAGACGGCAAAACAGATTTTTTGGATGCCGATCACACGTTTTCAAACCCAGACTTAAACTTCAGAATAAAATCCTCTACAAGCAAAACCAAGATGTTAAATGCAGCCCTATCAGAAAGACATATGATATATGCTGCCCACACTTGAGGAAAATTAAGGAATGGGCATTTTGATGGCTCCTGTTCATAAATCAAAGAATGTAATGAACTACTACATTAAGGGTCTAAAGAGGAACACACAGTATCATCTATCAAGTAATTGCTACAAAAGGGAAATGGAGATGAATCAAAACACACCTTTAATTCTTCAATGGGAGGCATGGCCAGATCACAGACTCCAACTGTTAATAAGAAAAACAGAGTCTCTTAACTGCAGATTAACATAGAAATCACAGCCAACATCCTTCCTTTCATGCTGACACAGAAGAAACTATACATGCAGGCTTAACTTTGCTGCTAAGAAGGATTTCAAAACATTTCTAAGAGGAAAAAAAAGCACATCTGAATTAGTCCTATTTTACCAGACACCAAGAAAGAAGAATAAATATGTTAAAAAAAAAAAAAATAAGAAGAAGAAGAAAAAAAAAGGGTGAATAAGAGTATCATGCCTGGTTTCCTGCTGGTTTCCTTAGTAAGTAAGAAATAGGAATTCCTAAGCTTCTTTCTGTTTTACAGCTCTAAGTCAGCACCACCACTCAGAAGACCTGGGAATCAAAGGGCCTTGGATTTTTTGGGTCCTCAGCCTAGGATGGCTTTGCCATCTGCATTGAGGGTGGTGGCTTCAGGTCAGAACAGAGATTCCAAAAGCCACGTGCATCCTGGCAGGAGTGCTGAACACCTCTGTTAACTCTTCCATAAAAGTTCAGAGGCAGAAACACAGGAGCCCTGGACATAACCATGCTCAAAGAGCCTCCCAAATTCTGAGCTGATGAGGATAGGAGTGTTCAGGTTTCTCCTGTGAAATATATGTTTTCATTGGTTTTTTGTTTGGTTTTTTTTCCTGTCTCAGAGATTGGAAGTTCAACCTACTAGAATTGGTGGAACACCAGACTTAACTCCTGCTGGGCAGCGTGCAAGCAAAATTAAAACAAATGTATTATTTCAGTAACTTAGTAGATCAGAACTTACTCTTTCCAGCTCCTGAAGAAGACCAATATAGACACATCAGAGTTATTCACACACTGAAAATTCTGATTTTTTGATACCTTGTAGCAGTAAAGTCAGCTCAAGGCTTTTGTGCAAGTCTCAATTCCCTTCATGATTTTGGATATTTGTATACAAACACACATAAAGAGACTGAATTCACTACTGAACTTCTGATGTACGAAAAATAATGTCCTGACACAGGAAAGTGCCTGTATACAGTAATTGTAATTATTGCTTTCAGTTGTAATGGTACAGAAAAAGGCTTTCAGTGCTCTTATATCTACTAATGTTGTAGGAGAAGGGCATTGTAGCTTAATTAACTTGTTAACGAAGCAGAGGCAATGAGAAACTAGCATTCTACCTTTTCACACAGATCATGTATGTTGAACAGCTCTAACATCAGATCATTACCCACAAAAAGTTGTTTTTCCAGTCACCAACGTCCATGTTTTTATTTCAGCAGCCATAACACTGTAATGGCTAAATAGTTTGCTTTCCCAGAGTGTCTGGGAAATGATTTTGCTAATCTCAGTTCACAAACTCATTACCAAACTGAATTCCAGCATCTTTTCTAGTGTCTAGCCAGAATATCAAGTTTCAGGCACTTTTCACTACTCCTTATTTATGTAATTCTTTATTAAACCTGCATTTTACAACCTTTTTTTACAACTTGGGCACGTTAAGGAACAAGTTTCTGGATAACTGGAAAAAACTCAGCAGCAGCTCTAGAGGTACCAGGGATTTGTGATGGAAGTGTAAATAATTCACAGAGCTGCAATGGACACAATGCTGGCAGCAGAGCCATTGGATGTTGGTGCAATTCTCCTGGCTGCTACTGCTGTTGGCTTTCTATTTTACACAGCAAGGTGCATCACATTGCTTCCCATCTCACTTCAGTCCAGGAACTCCTTTCTGAGGAAAAACTGCTTCAAGAGCAGTATCAAATCTCCACAGCAAGACAACCTATATAGCAGCTAGATAATCTGCATATATTAAGCACTGCAGATGTTTGAAACACTGTGCTGACATTAACTTTCTAAACCTCCAGCAGCCTCTCCAAGGCAGGGAGACAGGTAGAAGGGAATGCTCTACAAACACAGCCACATGGCAGCCAAAGGAGTGCACCAGCCTGAGGAAACAGGGACAAACCCCTCTCAGAGGACAAGAGCACAATCAGCACAAGAGGCAAATGGAAAATTACTGTTAGGGATGAGGGGAAAAAAACCAGCTCTTACAGAAAGGGTGGTCACAGCATGGAACAAGTTGCTTTGCTACAGAATCTCCATCCTTGAAGCGATTCAAGAATTGCTTGGGAAAGGCCCCAGCAACCTCAACTGACTTCTAAGTTGCATTTACTATGAAGAAAGCTCTGCTGTGGCTGGCTTGGACCAGACAACTTCCTCTCCCAGCCTAATTTATTCCATGATTTGATCTCACTTTCTATCCCATGTTAAGGATTCTACGATTTGGGAACAGAAAAGGGAAGCCCCCACTGTGGGGAGACATCTTTTCTGCCACAAAGGCAGGGCAGCAGGCTGAGCAAGGCAGAAGCTGCTTCAGCAGCACACCCAAAATTATTTTTCCCCTTTAATGCTTGTTCTAACCTCTATTCCCTTAAAGAAAGATAGCATGCACTAAAATCATAAACTTCCTCACTCTAATTTCCTCTCCTCAAACAGTATTTTTCTGGAAAGTGCTACGACATGCTCAGTTTTCCATGGAATTTGGAAGGGTAACAGCCTCCCTGCAAACTGAAGAGTGTCCACAGCTGGAGATTTGCTGGATCCAGGGAACCTATCATATTCTGCCCCAAATCCATCACAGTGGATATAGCATTTTAAAAAATGGCTAGCTTTTGAAAATAGACATTTGCCAATAAAAAGTCTGGCCTGTGCAACAGCTATAAGCTGAAGAATTCTGCATTTTCTTTTTATTCCTCCAAAATCTCAGTTTGATATATTATTTCTTAAAATTTCAAATTATCTACTGAAATAATAACATTTTTCAAGTGTCTTAAAGAAAAAATCTAATTTCAATTTTACTGCTGCAGTAGAATTAATAATTCCAATCAAGTATTTTCCCTAGACCTCACAGCTTAACAGGTAAGTTAGAATTGCATTTAAACTGTAAAAATAGTTTTCATATTATCAACTAATCTTATTAAATTAAGTAGTGAAGCTTTCTATCACATCAATGTCTATTTAAGTCTCACAAAGAAGGAGAATTCCTAAATATTTAAAAACTGAAAGAAACACATGACTTTGCTTCATCCTTCCCAACTTCTAGAAGAAACTGTACAATTAACTTCAATATAATTCAAGTTGTTTCTTTTTGGATCTAACAGTATTTCATGAGTTGGTGGTGTGCTTGCTCCAGTGTAACTTCGAGAAAATTAAATCAAATACAGTAATGCAAACTGAGAAGCTGCAGAGTGAAAAAAAATTCATAAATTCTCACACACAGAGACCATATTCAGAAAGTTATTACCACTTCTAATTATCACAAGCAAACAGCTGGCATGCAAAATTGTTAGTTAGTGACCAAAAGTATACACAGATCTGTTATTTAAATTTATTTCAGCCTGGAAGTGGGCTCTCAGAATGAAGCAAACCTATAACTAATTGATTTATACACTCTAATTTGTTCATTTCAGTTAGAACATAAACATTTCATACATTCCCGAAAGACCTGGCAAGAAAATTAACTGAGAAATGATGATGTTTCTTGCTTGAGTATGTTATCATTGTTCATTTTATTACTGGGTTTTTTTCCTACTGGGTATACGAAATATGCAAAAGTTCCTGTTATTGTAATACAGATACATAAAGAGAGGAATTTGGCTTTACCCTGACTTCATTGCAAAGGAAAATAAGACAGAATTTCACCTATTGTCAGAGTTATGCACCGTTGTATTTTTTCAAAACTACATTTACTGCAGACCATATATGTGGGAATTCAGGTCAAATCTCATTCTGCCCATCCACTTTTCTTTCTGTCACACAGACTCCCTTTATTTCCCCCTGCCATTTCCCAGGCTTTCTTGACACTTGGAGCAGCACCACTGAGGAGAAGGGTGAGATTATCCCAACCTATAACAGGGCTCCATCACAAAAATCAGCATTAGTCTGAGAACCACTTAATGAGTAATTAACAATATATACCCTGCAACTTGAAATCATTTTTTCCCAACATATTAAGTTGAATTATAAAAAAAACATTATTTAGATTCCTAACTACCAAGAGGGTTCATTTTATATAAATACCACTCTCTTTAGTGATATTTATTTTACTTCAATTTTTGTTTAGTTTTTTGCTTTCATTTTGCTGGTACTTGGAAAAAATCCCAACATTTTGAAGCTCATAAAGCATAAGGTATTGGTATGCCAACATCATTCACAAAGCAACCCTGCTGCAAGGCTGGTCTCACTGTCTGCCTAAAGATTAGAGAGCAAATTAACATTTTGAACAACAATCCAACTATAAATATGTGTCTTTCTCAGTGCAGCCTGACAGTAGGTTTTTCTCTTCACGTGTATATGCATGGACATTCATAAAAACTCAGAGGGAAAAGCACTAGAAACAGCGATGGGAATATTCAGCAAGCATAGGGAGAATCACATCAAACTTTTTTTAATGTTTTCAAGTTCAGAAATCAGACAAAACTGGGAACTGCCATGATCAATTTTTGCATAACCCTTATTTCATATGAAGAGTATAGAGTCTAATCATTAATCTGCATTTCTCAGAAATGTACCGAGCCTAAACACAGAAACAAAACCGTGATGAGGGAACGGCCTGAGGTTGTGTCAGGGGAGGTTTAGGCTGGATATCAGGAAAGGGTTCTTCACCCAGAGGGTGGCTGGGCACTGAGACAGGCTCCCCAGGGAAGTGGCTACAGCACCAAGACTGACAAAGCTTGAGGAATGTTTGGGCAATGCTGCCATACACACGGTGGGATTCTCGGGCTGCCCTGCACAGGGCCAGGGGTTGCACTCTATGATCCTTGTGGGTCCCTTCCAACTCCAGATATTCTGTGATTCTGTGCAGCCCCTGGGATGAATGGCTTCAGCAAGTTCCCCTATCCCTCTGTGGAGCATTGAGACTGAACACAAAATCTGAATGCATTGCACCTATCCCACAGGCCAGAAGGGACAATCCAGCCCCCTCGTACACCACGGACCCTGACTTCCACCCAGGTACACAAACACTGAGCTTCACATCTTGTTACTACCAACAGGGAAGGCTGGTGGTGGTGTGTGCAATGCTGGGTGCTGTCAGCAACAGAAGGATGCTGATAAGCCCAATAGGGAGGGAAAATCTGTATCCTTCAGGAAAAACACAATCCTGAATACTCAAAATTGGTTCAGGAGCTTCATTTGAGACCGTAAGTAAAACTCTGATTTTCCTTTGAGGAGGCAGACCCAAGCAATATGCCCGATGTGTCATGGAGCAACTCTTAATTATTTTAAAGAATGAATTAATTAATTAACTGGACTCTTAGAGCTGGCTAAAGAATTAATTAGGACCGGTTAGTAGGACTTAACACTCTGTTGTTTAATAATTCAAATAAAATCTATTACAACTGTGTTTAAACCTTTAAATCTAGAGGGTTTTTGTTTCCCAAAAGTTGAGAAAGAGCAAGTAAAATTCTGCCTTAAAAACCATATTTTTTAAATGCAGACCACAACCAAAGCAAAAATCCGGACCCAGACTTGGGTGTCCCCAGCTTCAAGAGATCAAAGGCACACCTTGAATCCTGCTGGTTCCATGACATTCCCAATTCAGACCACCCCAAGGAGTAAAGTGAGGCACTTGAAGCCCTCAGTCTCCAACAATACCTTTTACAAATTGAAGCTTCACTTTATGACAACTCCGAGCAGACGTGTCCCTAACTGTGACCTCTTCCCAAATTTCAGAGCACCTACAGAAAACTAGACAAATTATTCCTTCAGCACACGGCTGTCATCATCTACCAGTGACCCATTCCTGACTTGCACACAGAGTTTGGTCCTCTGTCCCTGCACGTGAAGAAACCCAGGCATTTTCTGATGGGGATGCATTTCAAATGCTGGCATGAAGAGCATGTCGGGAGCTGCTGGCTGAGAGGAGCTTGGAAGCAAACATGGAGAGAGCTGCAGGAAGGGAGCTGGGCTCATGCATGACTTTTCCACACACTTTTGTAAGAATTTTAGGCTAGTCCAGACAGTTGGGAAATTCTGAATGACAGATGATCCATTTTTATTACCCTTATATTTCCATTGTGAATATAACTCATGTTAGACTTGTTGCAAAAAAGCACCACGCTCAAAGCCAAAGAAGATGTACCACATTTCAAAACAGCCTTTTTCACATCTCTGTGGTTATTCCAGGAGGAGTTAATGTAAAAAGTAGCCAGGGTGACATCTGCATTAATATATACATGCAGCACCTATAGGTTTACTCGTTAATTAAAGCAAGAGCCTTTATGTCATTTGTACAGCATGAGGTAAAGAACAATTTTCCTGTCTGTATAAGCTTTGGTACACCAGTTTCCTCCCTAAAGAGCACATAATAGCTACATTTAAGTCAATCAGGTCAACATGTCCTCCTTTATTTTATGTTAAGGTAAACTAGCCTTCCTGTCCCACTGCAGCCTAATTTTTCTTTATAGCTGTTTAAAACCTATTATAGGTTAATGTTAACATTCAGACTGCTTCCTGCACTGTCTGATTTTGCTAGATGATAAACTTAATAGCACTTAGTGACAGACAGCAACCGAGAAGCTGGGGGAAGGGGGAATTTCATCTCCAACCTCAGCTTACAACATTTATAGCAGTTTAATAACGACATCAATA
Organism: Chaetops frenatus; assembly: GCA_013400775.1. NCBI lineage: Eukaryota > Metazoa > Chordata > Aves > Passeriformes > Picathartidae > Chaetops > Chaetops frenatus. The sequence continues at coordinate 54,895 of VZTR01007295.1, forward strand.
AAAAGGCAGATCTACTGTAAGATGCCTGCGGTGGCAATTACTCTCGTTTGTTTACTTTGGCTGCAGCCACCAGAGAGCAGGATCCATTCTGCTTCCCAAGCACCACCTCTCCTCTTCCAGTCAGTCCTGTCCCACATCTGGACAGGGAGAAGCATAACTCGGGGTGGGGATCAGGAAGGTTTAGGGGATGGATACCATACTGCACCTTGGCACAGACCACGTTTCTTTAGCACACAGACGTTCGTTCTGCCGTTGCGGCAGGACGCCTTAGCATTCAATGGTCCACGCACAAACTACAACCTTGGAAAAGACATTACCTCACGAGAAAAAAATCTTGCACTGTATTCATTTTTCAAGATTGAATTAAGCCTGTTTTGGTTAAATGTGAATATCAGTAGTTTCAAAACCCAAATCTGATGCATATGTTGTTCTGTACTGCCTCAGAGGTTCAATCAGGGGATGTGTAAAAGCTTTCTGCTGGTAGCAGGCAGCAAAAGTCACTCAAGAGACAAGAGGAATGATTTGTCAAGACGTTTCTGATTCCCAAAGCTGTTATTCAGGAGCAGTTTTGTTCTCAGGATCGCTGCGACTTCTAGAGACAGGAACTCTGCAATTTTGCTCCAAGACTGCTTAGGAAATATCTTCATCAGCCAAAAGCAACATTTATAGTATGAAAGGCCATGTAAGATACTTCTGCAACACTCAATTTCTAAATACATTCACACTTAGCTGATACCTGACTCTTATATTTCAGGGTATAAATTAAAAAATACATAGAAAGGAAAACCTTTGCATTAACAATCACAACTGAAAAACTGGCTGTTCTCTTAGAACAATACAAATGGTGCTAAAATGATTCTAGACCTCAAGTCTACTTGATACAGAGTAAAATGCATGGAATAAAGAGAAGAAGTTTCAACACTGTAAGAAATTATGGACTCTGGGATTTTGCTCTGGCTGACAGTTTCCATATGGTCATGGAAAACCAGAAGAATTTTTTAAAGATGTCTATGTGCCTCCTTGTACAGATTTAGCTACTTTGCTTGTGCACATAAGGAGGTGTCACAGAAGATGTTGCTATCTCCTTACCAAGGAAACCAGACAGGTATCGATCTGCACTCCCTAATGAGCAGCACAAAGCAACCAGTCCTTTCATATTTGATCAACTTCCTCCTAGGGTTGGACTCAATTATTCTCATGGGTCCCTTCCAACTCAGGATATTCTATGGCATGATAATTCAAACAGCTACGAGAATCAGCTTTCCTCCACGTGAAAATAAAATGTCTTGAATTTGTCTTAAAGTCTCCAAAAAATATTTTTAGCCAAATAAATGCCCATCACAATTCAAGATATCTGCTTATCTTTTCAGCATGTCATGACATATTTTTTTCATCCCAAAATATGAGACCTCAAGATGTGGCCATGAGATGGGACGGGAGGAAGCTGGGCTGCCCTTTAAAGAAGGGGATGCTAAGCTGTACATCCTGGAGAGCTCCTCTGAGCACAGAGCAGCCACACAGCACACCTGACCATGACATTTCTAGTTCACCTGTGTCCCATGACACGAGAAAAGAACACAACAGTGGTAGGAAAGGAGGCAGAAGCCAACTGTATGAGTTTTGTTCTTCACATGTGATAGTCAGACATCAGAATAAAGGGTTTATTCAGGAACACCCACAGCCATGAAAATTTATGTAAGCAGCAAAGACAGGTGCTAGGTATGCCCTTGATGCTTCCCACCCTCGATGCACACTCAGTCCCAGGATACAGTGGCACCCCAGGAGACTGCAAATGCTCAGCAGTGCAGTGGTCGCCTGCCTCTCTGATAACCCCTTGGAAAAACATACAGCTTAGCATGAACTAGAGAAAACCTAGAAATCTAGTCTAAATCAAGATCTAGGCAAGTGCCCAGCCAACCTAAAATATGGAGAGGCACGGAATTGCTGCAAAAGCACCTTTCCACTCCACCTCCCGTGAACTCAGCAAGAACTAAGCTCCAAACCTCACAGCCGGAGATAAATGCGGTTAGTTGGGACAGGAAAACTAAAGCCACACTGCAAGCCAGCCCTGCAAGGCTGAGCCCATCCCTGCAGCACTTGTGCAGGTGGCACAAAAAAAACCTCTCTGCCAGGGCCAGCAGGACAGCAGCACAGTGCCAGCCAAAGGGAGCAGCCTGAGCACGGCCACAGATGGCTTCACTGCCTGCCAGCCCTGGCCGAGGGCAAACCTGGACACAGGACAAGGCAGACAAGGTAAATGTTCTACTCCTTCCCAAAACAAGTTGCTGTTTCCATTTCCAAGTTTCAGACTCTTTGTATCTAATTAAGTTTGAAGAAGGAAATGAGGAGTAAGCAGAATTCTTGGACAACAGGTTGGTTTTTTCAGCTAGCTGGGACTGCCAGCAATGTGTGCAAGGCAGTGTCAGGTGCTAAAGCAAACCCATGTGTCCTCTAACAGCAACAAGAAAAGTGTGAACAAGAGAGAGGATATACCTGTTTTAGGAATGTAATTGTTTTACAGGAAACTCAGTCTTCTAATCTTGTGTTTTAATACTCAGTGCTTGTAAATTCCTTCTATCAGCAAAATCAAAAATTTCATCTGATGGTATAAATATTTGTTCCACCCTCTCTATTTTTATTTTTTAGTTCTACTTGTTTATATCAATATCACTTACTGAACAGTGGGCCTGTGAAGAATTAAAGAAACATGCCCTTAACTACCCTGTGCAGGTCATGTGCAACCATTCTCATGGCAGAGCAGAGGAGTCTCTGCAATCTCCTGCTTTACCACCACCTCCAAAACTTGGTAGGAACTTTCCAGAAACTCACTATGGAGAGAGCAAACAACTGGTCTTAAAGTGAAAAGAACAATTCATCCATGGAGCAAAAGGGAGCATGCTGCCTTGGTATCAATTCCTACCAATACAACCCCATAAATAATGCAAATTTCTAATTTATACTGCTTAAAACACAGTCTAAAAATAGGAAAGACACCTGTAACAAAGAATTCTCCACCGAGTGCTCAAGCAAGAAATTCTTACACCTTCTTCTACACCATATACTAAGTGGAATCAGTTCTGAAGTCAGATTTTAATAGTTCTGAGTGAGATTTTCTTTCACAGTCACATTACTGAAGCTATGTAAATTTCTGGCATCCATATCATCTTCTAACCATAAGCTGCAGAGTTTAAATTTCTCACTCTGTGGAGAAACACCTAATTCAGTTTGGTTTAAATCTGTTGTCTGTCAACATAATTCCATCTTGTCAAAGGCTGTCTGGGGAGAACACTGTCAATGGAATTTTTTGTGAAACCTACATAAGAATCTGAGGAGATTTCTACACAGCTTGGATGTTACAGGCACTTCTGCAAATAAAATGCAAATTTATCAAGTTATTTAACTGGCTCAGAACTTTGCTTCAGCTGATAATAGTTCAAGAATTTTATTTTCTAGTGTTATTTAGTGGCCCGTAAAAAAATAAATAAACAAACAAAAAGAATCTACTGTCCTTTTCCAAGTACAAACAGATATTCTTTTTCCTTAACCCCACATAATGACAAAGAAAGCAACATTCAAAGTCAGCATTCAGAAAGAGCCCTGAGACAAGGCTAGATGTTGTATGTTAATTCTATTTTATTTACTAGCTTTCTGTGTCTCTAACTGTTTATATTATCTCTGTTACTGCAGTCACTTCCAAATCTTAATAAAAATAAAAGTAATTTCTCCAGCTTCACTTCTTGGGAAATCACGGGGGCAAAAAAACAAGACTGTTTAGTCCAAGTTCAAGCAGAAACGCAGAAATTCAGAAATAAATTCTGAATGTTGGCCAGCTTTAATTTTTATTTAACACATGCCAGAACCCTCCTCCCCTCTCCTCTTGGGAGATGAGAGCAGATTATCAGATGTCCCTTCATGCACACAGTGACTTACCCATGGACAAACCAGGAGACCTGAATTTGTTCTCCCCAATTCCACAACAGTCCACCTGCTGTAGGACCACTTTCCCTGTCTGCTCCAAGCCATTTAGGATTCTGCAGCTTGGTACAGTACTACAGTTAAAGGAGAACAGAGTCGATTTCCAGAGCTGTAACATTTTCCTAGGAGAAGCAGATTTTTAAGAGCCACCCCCATCACAGGTGGGAAGCTTTATTAAGTTCCTTGCAGTGGTGAAAGGTCTCATCAGATTTTACCTCTTACATACTCACTCCCTTATTACTGAGTCTTCATTCTCTACTGGAGTTTGGGTAGGTATTTGAAGAACAGAAGGAAGGTCCCTCTTCTTTCAACAGGTTTTATTAAACCCCCAAAAAGGTGAAAAGATTCTGCAATATTCTGCAGTAGATGCCCAAAATCTTTCTAGTTCTTTTCTCACACACCAACTTTCAAACATGATTGAGCAGTGCAGCTATATTAGTGCTGTTCTGCACATCCATCTGTTACAAATCACGTGAAAATGAAAACAAATTTAAACGTGAAGGATGCCTATTTTTGGTGAAAATAATTTGGATTTTCTATTTTATGAGAGACAGAGGTAAAAGCTAACTCTAAAATATTACACTATTTAGTAGCTGAGAAGATTTTTAATAATTCCTTTAAAAAACTGCAGGAATCTTTGTTACAATTCATCTAAAGCCATTGTCTCAGGGCACAAATATTAACATATAATGGTTTGGACACAAGAGAAAGCAATCTATAACGTCACATATAATAAGCACGTTTGGGGACCACTACAGAAGAAGTGACCTTTCTCATTTTCCAACTAAAAAGGTTTAAAAATTCTCTCCACGCCACTTTTGGTTTCTCCAGAGCCAGTTGCCTTAGCAGTTTCATCTTTCTCAAGCTGCAAACCCATCTAGAAGGGACTCACCAGCCAGCAGGAAAAGAGAAACTATGGCAATGGCTGGGTCAGCAGCTACAGGAATGATGCCACTTCCCAGACTTTCCATTGGAGAGTAATGGTTTCTCTTTTGCAGTGAGAAAAGGACACTCCAATGGTTCCAAGCAAAACAGGGCTCAGCTCAACTACAGCACTCAGGCTTTATTTAGAGGATCTATTAAAAAAGCAGTGAAACATCATCCCAGCTGTAACTTGCTGTTGTTAAGAGGTACTTGAAAAAAACATGCAGAGTGCACTTCAAAGTGCTTCTTTGATGAAAAATTATCCCATTTTGGAGGAAGCTTTAGATACTACGATGATGCATTTCATAACCTCTCATTTACCAGTCAAAACAAGAATTCATTATCAAGATTCCTGCAAAATTACCTTAGTTTGCAAAGTTCAAGATCCTTTTTGCTTCCGTTCACTTCACTGACAACATCCAGATAACAAAAACCACGTTCCAAACTCCCCAGTGACTGGTTTTTCATGTGAACCAGAAATAGAGGATATTAAAAGGAAAGAAAAACAACTGAGGATGATATAAATTTGGAGAAACCTGCAGGGTAATGGGGGCAATATTAATTGTTTTGACTACAAAACCCACTAAACTATGCATATGTACAAACATGGAAAAAGACATTAAATAAAAAGAAAGAAAAAAAAATTAAAAAAAAAAAGAAAAAAGAAAAAAAGAAGCACAGCTTAGTGTTGGTTTTCTTCTTCTTCACTTCTTGAAAGCTGTGAGAGATGTGTGATTTCTCACTCATTTATAGGGCTAGCTTTGACTTTTTATGTGTTAGACAGTTTCTTTGCTTTCTGTAACTTACAGACAGGGGGAAAAAAAAAAAAAGAGTTAGTTCCCCAGGACAATGACTTCAAACAAGTGTGCAACCACTCAATACACTCCACACAAAGTACAGACCTGTTCAGACTGCCATTTCTCCACAGTTCAGGCCGAGATAAAAAAATACCCATACACTGAAGTCTGTCAAAGTTTCATCTGAGTCAAAGCACAATTGCAATATTCACCAAGTACCTAAAGATATATCAAAGTCACATGCAGTGTACAGCTACTTAAAAATTCTTACAGTAATTATTATGTGGAAAATTATTGATTTATCTTAATGAAAATTCCAATGCACACATTGTATGTTACAAAGGGTATCACTGAAAATATTTCTGAAAAACCTCTGAAATAAGAGAATTTCACTTGATTTTACAATGCTTTCACCAAAAGGCACACCATGTCTTTGGCTAACCACAATAGACAAAAGACATAAAGGAAGAGAGAACTTTATTATGGCCTTTGTGCCCATGAAACAAAAGGGCAAGACAACACCTGGAACAAGCTGAATATCATCTGAACCTGGGGTTTGGATAAACCTCTTATTGCAAGTGAAGGCACATTCAAACCATGGACCTAAAAACTGTCCATACTCTGAAATTTTCCAAAATGGTGACATTGAGAGCTGCATTTTAGCCGCACATGCTTTTTAAAACTCAGCAATCTACAACAAAAGGATGATTTTACACCAGGAAAATCTACTCTTCATGACAAAACCACAAGAGTTTCATTCCTTAAATCACAGACACGTATCACCATATTTGTTGTCTGTGGCTTCCTGCCCTTTAGCTCTCCTAATGTTTGTCCAAACCACCTTCCACAAACTCCTACCCCACCATCCCCACCACACAGAGACAGCCTAGTTGCACACTGCTAAATAGATATTTATACATACTTAGACAATGTGAGGAGAAAGGCCAGTCCATATGCTTGGGCTCTTTTTTCCTGTATTCCCACTTCCACGTGAAATTTAATATAATGAAGGTTTCTATTTTTAGACAGCAATTTTCTACTGAACTACTATACAGATCTGAATTGTCTGTAAATAACCATGTCTTTAGCTTGGCATCAGCTATTATCTCTGCAGCACTAAACTTTGTTCTTGCCCTAATGAATTCTGAGCCATAATTTTCCCCAGATTCTGATAATACTAAATTTAGATCACCACAGATACTTCTTATTATACTCTCTGGCATCTTTGCACTACAACAATTGCCTTACATTAGCTGCACCGAGTGCCATTCCTTTCTTCCCAAAACTGTTTTTCCAAGAGTGCTCTAACATCTGAGAGATAGTGCCTAAGAAAAAAATTCATTTTTTTTTTCAGATGCTCACGTGTATATAGTTATATTGTTAAATAGATTTTGCCTACTTTCATCCACATATGCTTTTTTGAAAAGTAACTGAAATGGGATCAGTTAGTCTTCATTTCCACACAGGATTACAAACTTGTGTGCAACTGATCTTTATTCTGGACTGGAAAAGAAAAAAA
>VZTR01007315.1:0-37708 GCA_013400775.1 Chaetops frenatus
CAGCCGTGAGGGATTCCATGGCATTCAAACCAGCTCATGCCATCAGCATCCTCTATTGCTGGACTGCCATTAAAATAGTCTTTGTTTTTTCTGCCAAAGCTCTCATGCCTGCAGGGAGTTATCTGTTTATAGGCGTAAAGTTCTCCTTTTTTTTCCTTCAGTTGCATGGTTCTAGTAAAATCTTACAGAAACCTTTTACCAGTTTGTAATCCTAAACACTGCTCACCTGCTCTTCCATTGATCAGTTTGTTCCTGTGGTGTTGCACTCAGTGCATAAAAGCAGCAGCGTTCCATGGGCAGGGATATCTTAGTGTTTGTAGGCCAGAACTAATAGAGAGCCCAAGGCTAGGACTGGTGATTAAATGTTCTGCAATACCAGGTGATGGTCCTTAGCATGTTACTGGTTTTTTATATATACATCAAATATACAATGCATATGGATTTCAAGAATTACGTAGACAGCGTTTGTGAAGTGTTAGAGCAGATTGTGATTTCCCAAGGCACCTGTCTGAGGTTTCTAAGTAGAATTTTAATTTACCTTCTGTACCTTTGAGCTTGTTTTCAGATGGTTTGCAATAAGTAATAGATTGGCTGGGAATGCTGTGAAGTCTCTTGGTAAACACCTGCCAGTAAAAACTTGGGAATCCAAGATCTGCCTTCAGGGCAAGTGGGCAGGCCTAGATACTGCAATCTTTCTCAGTTTCTATGTCACCTTTACAAAGATAACTAAACCCCATCTTTAAAGCCCTTACTGTGGAAAGCACACCAATGGAAATAGAGCTTTCTTCAGGAACTCTCTCTCTCACCAAGCAGACTAAGTACTGGGGTGTCAGAAGCTGTGTACACCCAGGGTCAGGTACTCTATTCTTTCTTGGATTAGGTAGGGAGGCCAGGTGCAGCATTCACATGGAGCAAGCCTGATGATATCAACTTCCAGAACTACTTCAGGTATCTCCACACAGCAATGTCAAGAATAGCATGACCCAGCTCTGGGCTTCAAAGACAGAGCAATTGGTTTTAATCTGCAAGTAGAAATAGCATTAAAAAGGAAAAAAAAAATTGATTGCTTTTCTTCCAGTTTCTTAATCTGCAAGTAGAAATAGCATTAATAAAGAAAAAAAAAATTGATTGCATTTCTTCCAGTTTCTTAAACTATATTTCAGGCTTCTATAGTCAGATTCCCTAGCCACGGAAATTAGTTTTCTTGCATCATATTCAGGAATGTAAACATTTCTTTATGCAGGTTCTTATGTGTGAAATATGTTATTAGATTACTACCTGGTGCATTTAATTGTCTCTCCAACAGAGCTTTGGAGAGGAGTTTTAGTTTCATCTACTTAAGTCATAAAATAAGTCAGAAATCATCCACAGACCTTGCTGAATTTTGTCCCTGAGGAAAAAAGTGGCCAAGATTTCACCTTTATCTTTTGTTTAGTGGTTTGTAAAGTTAAATATATTACCTGGAGTATATTTCTTTGATTATTACTTTAATACTTCCACTTCCTGTTAACTTTGACTGTAAATTTAAATTTCAAGCTTTTGAAGCACTTTTGACCAAAAAAAAAACCACTTTTTTTTAATAGTCATTTCTCATGGCTACAAATTCAGTCCGTACTTGGCCAGAAACCATCACTTTGTCAATACAATTCTAAGACAGCATAAAAAACAGGGATTGAAAATCTCTTTCAGCAATACCTGTAGCAAGATAGGTCACAGGTTTATTCCAGTCTGCCATAATGTGAAATGAGAACTGAACAATTGTTTTACAAGAGAACTTCAAAATAGCCCACATACAAATAAAGAAAACAGTAGGTGATAATTGCAGGTGTTCTGGACATACCACATTGGTCCTTGTTCTTCAACTATTTTAAACATGAAAATGTGCTTTCTGTAACTTTTTTATTTATGCTGCCTCTTCCAACTACAGAACTGACAAGTTCATCAAATACAAAATGCTGCAGCTTTTCTTATCTGGGCTGTTTAATATCTCATTTATTTGAGTAGAGTCCAAATATAAGCCTAACCACTCATAGTAGTATTTGATCGCCAAGAAATTTATTAATATAAGGATGCTTTTTTTAGCCTACCATGTAATTTAAGAAAAGTAATAAAATGTATTACAAGAAATTACTCAGTTTGCTCTCTTGGAAGATGCTCAGGCAGCTTTCTGTCTTTGCTGTTCTCACACCTCTGAGCTCACACTGGTGTAAATGCCAGTGCTCCATGTTTCTATTGAGATACATGCTCTATGTATATGAATATTGGATGGAAAGGAAATAAAAACAAGTATTAGGCTGAGTTCTTGTCTAGAAAAGAAATAAAGGGTAAGCTAAGCTATCCCCAAAGCCCACAATTTCATCTTGAAACAATAAAAGTCAAGCTGTGTAATTATTAAAAAGGAAGCTTCTTCCCAAAAAATTATATCATATTTTAATATTTATAAGTATTTTATGAATAGGTGATGTAAGAGACATAAATATTGGAAAGAAACTCAGTCCACCTCTCAAAGTAACAGTTATTTCTCTGCCATTTAAACAAATAGTTTATTGCTTTGCTATCAACCCAATCTATGTTATTTTTACTTCAAAATTGCTCTTCCATCACTTCATAATACTTAATCTCTTAATAAACTTTTCAAAAATCACTGATGCATATTAATTTGCTGCCAAAACTCTTTCCTTTAATTTTATCAGACAGAAAGGTGAATTAGTCTAAACTCTTTCCCAGAGTGTGAGCCAGCCACTTTAATGATAAAACAGGAAGAGGAGAGCAGAATTTTTTGTCTTTCAGCATGGCACGCTCCTGTCAGGCATATCCAGTCCAAATTAATTTTATTTTGATGATATTATTTTTGTGTCATTGCATGTCCTGATTGCTCTGTGGTTGTTTAAATAACGGGGAAATCTATTAAACAATATATTATATTTGGGGGGAGGTGGGAGTGGAACCCCCAAACAGGTACAGTTATATATCTACTTCTGCATCAAATGGCACATTTCAAGTTGAAACAGTTTTACACTTCCTTATTTTTGTTAGAAACCTTAAGAGATGGGAACAGTTTGAAAAATTATGCCTATATTGTACTGACTGAAGACGTTATTTGTGGTTTATTTATACATCGATTAAAAAAATATTAAAACCTAAAAATAGTAAATATATTTATCTGCAGAGAGGAGCAGAACCTGCTGAGGGTATAGCAGTTCCATGGAGCAAATATGTGGTCAGCTTCTTCCATGCTAAAATTAACAGGAGCTAAATCAACAGCTTTAGAGTATTTAAGATGTACCCTGCCTGCCAAGGCTCAGCTGCTGAATTTAATCTGTTGCTGAGACTGCCTTGTCCAGTGAGGCTATATACTATGCTAATTATAAAATAACAACCTGGATTTTCAAGGGAGCCTCAATGTGACTCTTTAACTGTGGTCACAGCTTTAAGTAGGTAAATATAGTTGACATTAATAAAGGGGATCTCTACACTGCTAATTAGAGACATCCCTGCCCAGCTCTGACTCCAGACCAGGGGCCAGGAGACCTGGGCTCATCTGGGGCCTCTTCAGCTGACCTGAAGGTTGACCTCAGTTATTTCTCTCCAGCTGTTTCTACTTTCTGAACACTGTTTTCTTCCATGGTTTTTGGGACTGTCAGTACTATAAAGCTTGTGCAGAGCTGAAGGTTGTTGATGATAACCATAAATTGTGAGGAAAACAGAATTGTCATTTCTGTTAAAGCTGATTAGAAATGTTTTGTCAGAATAGATTTTATTGGAAAAGAGTCTCATCAGATCAATTTAATTCAAAATTAGCTGAATACAATAAAAATAAGCAACTGGTCTCATTTTGACTAAAGCTAAATGAAAAATACAAATTCCCAGGAAACTTGAGCCTGTGTTTCTGAAATCCACTGATGGACCATGTCTAGAAAGTCTCACAGATCCATTTAAGCTCTCTGCAGGTTGTGTCTGCTTTAAAAATTAGGATAAATCAGCCTCACTACAAATCAAGTATATACAGTTAGCTAGCCAAAAACAATAGAAGAAAAAAGAAAATTACCCATCCACAACCGGCTCACAGTTAGAAAAAAAGATAAAAATTTTAGGCTTATTTCAGTAGTAAGGTTTAGGAGGCGAATGTTCTGCCAGTACACATATGATACCAAAATAATGGCATGAAAAACAACAGTGCCCAAATGCTTGGTACACTTCTGTCAGTACATCTTCACCAACTGAGAACTTCTGATGGTTGGGCTTGGCATTTTAATCTAGCCATTGTCAATTCCACTCCTGTTTTTATTAATCATACCAGTGATGTCTGAATAACTAACTCCAGAGAAATTGGATTTAGAGGGTTGGTATTAAAGAATAAAATGCACAAGTACAAAACTAATGAACAGAAAGGTATATTTTGGTTCTTTTTAGGTAATATGTATTGCTGCATACACCTTCAAGGTATCTGTGAGCAATTTAAGTGTGTTTTCTGGCAGCTGTCACTGGTATCATTCATCAGAACAAGAGCCCTGGCCAGTGACACTTTGCTGAGGTGCTGAAGGGATATGGATTTTTATTCTGAGCAGCTTTATGTGACAGATAGTGGGGTGGATGAATGCCAGAAAAAAAGGACCATGATAGAATCTGCACAAATATAAATAATTAGACCATTTTTCTTGTAAAAGCAGCAGCTGGACTGTTAGTGTAGTTAATGCACAGAATTGTTCCCAAGTTCAGTGTACAGTTTTACCACCTCTCTTCAAGCAAATCACCATGGTTGCCATTGAGAGAGAATTCAGGGATTAGAAACACTGGAGTTCTGCTGAGATCTGATATGTGCTGGAGCACCTTTTTTCTTTGCTTGCTCTTGGCCTCCTTTTTTATTACATAAATGAAGCACCATGATAATACACTCAGGAAACCATACTTGTATCACCAGAAACTGTGCTCTGAGGATGCAAGGGAGGGGAGAACTACAATTATTTGCCTGCAAACATCCATAATTTCCTGAAGAAGGGAAGGAATAATTTTGGCAGACCTGACAACATCCACCTCTGACACAGGTACCTCCCCCTGTGCTAAATGCAGAGGTTAAGGTCCTTCATCTTTAGGTGCCTGACATTTTCTTCCCTCCTCTGGATATTGTACTTTGTCCTCTCACTCAGCTCTTTGGCTGCCAGGTTCAAAATCAAACAGATTTTCTTAGGAATTTAATAAATAGATCCTTGTTAACCAAATTTACTTTGACTTGATTACTGTAAACTCTCAACTGCATAGCAGATTAGGAAACATCCATGTGACCAACTTGATAGGCTGGATGAAGCAATGGTGATAACAGCCTATAACTGCAATTAATTCACATCATTTTAATTTACATCACGGCACTTTAATTTACATAAACATGGGGAAAAACCATCACCAGAAGAAAGAATGAATGACACTGTGCTGAAGCAACTCCTCCCAGGCTCCAGTTTAAAACCAGGGATGTTGGTGCTATTGCTGACCATGCCCTGTGTGGGCCCAAGAGGAATGTGGCTGTTTCCATAGCCATGAAATGTTTTAGCTGAGTGGTGCAGACACAGATTGCACTTTCATCCAGGAAGGAGAGGTTTTAACACACCTGGAAGATTCTCTGCAAGTACATCTCAACAAAGAAATAATTGAAGCCATCAGTGGTCTGGTATCAGCTGGAGTACAGCATGGATTGCCTCAGGCTTGGTTTTTCTATACTTAGAACTTAAAACTAGAAAACTGCTGAGCTTCAGACTGTACCATCACCTAAAGGTTTCCACTGCTCCAGCATGAGACAGTTTGGGGATTGCTGGTGGCCTTTGCCAGGGAATGCAGCACTGGGGACCCCCCTCTAGCACTCAGAAATCTAAGAAGTTTACAAGATTCTGTCACATGTGGATTTTATTTGAAGCCTGTACAAGAAGTTACATTTCCCTGCTGAAAATTTGTAAGACCATTTTTCCTAACCCCATTAGGCTTTGATAAGATATCAAGATGGGAATGTTACACTCTATGGCACTACATTAAACATGCAGCTTTTTAGTTTAATCCTAGAAGTCCTCGGTAGAGAAAGATGCCTTGAATAAAAGGAAATATTTCACCTTGAAAATAAAAAAAATTGCTAAAAATAATGAGTAGGGAAAGAGAAAAGAGAAGGAACAGACCTAAAGTTTTCAGCTGTCCTGTTAAAAGAGGACTAATTTTTAGAAATTCTGAGAAAACAGCTACACACTGATTCTGAAAATCATAACCTACCATATAAATTCAGCTATTTCCTCATGAATATTGGATGCAGAGTTTATTGTAATGTTCGTGCTTTTAATATAATAAACAATTGGAATTGTTTCTTGTTGAAAGCATTCTGGTTTGTGTCTCCAAAACTGAATTTAAATTATTGGAGCTCTTATAAAGACAGCTGTAAGAGAAATTGATTAAAACAAAAGGTAAGGCATTCTTTAAATAGGATGCTTGAGTCTTCCTTTGAAATCATGTATATTTTGATAAAAAACTAATGCATGTTTAAAATACCCAATGTGCTGATTTATTCCACACAGAAAATATGCTGTAGCATGTTCTGAATAATTTTAAGTAGGTAACAACTGGAATTTCTGTCAGGTTAGAAACTCTATTTTCTGATTTTCATTCTGAATTTAAATGGCAAAAATAGCAGGAAAGAAATTCTTTCCATAGAACCAAAAATTCCATTTCAAATGTCTACAGTCTGTAGGTCTGCACAAATGAAGCTGCCTCCCTTTATAACAGAGTGGGAAAAAGGATGTGCTTTGAGGTTGGTTTGTTCCAGTTTGTGCCCAAGGACTCTGTGTGACCTTTAAGTTGACTTCTGAGATGGGGGTGAGGGCAGAAGGAAAAGGCCTGGGCAACGTGGTTGTTGTGAAGGGAAGGGAGCAGCTTCTCTCTGGTGAGTGTGCCCAGCATGGAAAGCTGTTGGGGGATGTGAGGATGTGGGAGCAGCAGAGAAAAGAGGAGGACCAGGAGCAAAAGTCTCAAGGTGGCAGGAGGAGGGAGCCTTTGCTTTGGGTTTCTATGGCTATAAAACCCAGGAAGCTGCAGGGAGCTGCTGAACTAGAAAATAATACTGGAGGGATTAACATACCTTCCAAGGACAGAAGCAAGAAGAGTGTTTTTCAAACCTTTTTAATATATCTTTCCACTACATTTCCTATTTAATCTGACACCTTGTTATGGTTTATTATTTTACTGTTCTGATAAATATGTTTTGATATCCTTTGGCACATTTGCTTAAAAAAGTGGGAAAAAAAGTGTGAACAGTTGGTGGTTGAGCAGGTGGCCAAAAAAACCCCTGTTTTTTCTGAGAAGTTCTGTGTTCTTATCCTCATCACCCTCTGAGACATCGTGGCAAATAACACCAGCACCAAGTAATACTCATCACCCGAGCTGAAAAGTAATAATGGCTATCAAACTCTGAAGTTGAGCTTTCTACTCCTCAAATTCAGTAAATGAAGGTTTTTCTGCATGAAACTGCCATTCAATCCTTCCTCTCTCCCAGCTGTCTTCCTTTTGTTCTCTCTCTCTTTGTCAAACTTTGTCTATACCGTACGTGGTGTGTTCCCATTCTTGCCTGTAGAATGTCCTGTTAAGACTCCAGTGAACGTCCCTTGGAAACAACTCCAGGTCCTCCCTCTGGGATACCAGGAATCCATTCTGAGCAAACCCATTAAGAACTCTCAGAAAGAAAGGTGGCTTGATAAGAGCCCACCTCACCTTTGAGAACACCTTAAATGTGTGATTGTTCTTGGTAATAGTGGCTTCAACTTTCTTTCTGTACCTTTGGAAATGGAGAAAGGAAAACCAAAATTTTTTAAAATATAGGACTCCCATAAGGAGACCAGCTAATCTACCCGATGTAGAGTAGCCTGAAAAGTCTGTACAAAGAAAGCAAGAAACTGGTAAACTAAAGAAACATCTCAAGGTTGTGCATTTGTGGTTCACTTGTGCAGAGGTCCATAGCTACAAGTGAGTATATAGGGCAATCTGTTCAGATAATTTAGCCTGGAAGAGAAAACCACCTTCCTAAACTATGCTTTAGGCTGCATCTCAACATCTGTGATCTCTCCTATCTCCTTAGCACTTTCTTTAAAGATTCAGGATCCCCAGACTTCTGTGAGAATTAGTGACTGATTCCTGTGATGGTGCAGTAAGCTGTATGAGCAATTCTGCACCGTCAGTGTTGAGAGGAGGATCACACAACTGCACAAACCCCTCTTAATTTGTGCCACTGATGCGACAGCAGGGGGAGGCCTCTGTTTGGCAGCAGAGAGGTCAGCAACCTGTTAGGTTTGTTATATTCTTGGCGCTGTTACTTGGAATGTCTGTCAGTCTGAATAACACAGAGTGCAGCTGTCAGGAACCCGCTGTGTGCCCGAGCAGTAACTGGCCCCTGGGAGAATGGGAGCCCTTCCCAACCAAGGGACAGGCTCAGGAGCAGCAGCAGCCATGAGGTCTATGCATCCCAACAATGCTATTTGGTTAATACACTTGTGACCTAATTTATATCTCCTAGCTATTATTTCTGTCGGGGTTTATTTTGCAACGTTGTCACTCAGTTGCAAGAACTCAGACAATTATTTCTTCCTGAGGTGTCACGAAGAGTTAATATTTTTGCAATATTTTCATGGTTGAATGGCTCAGAATACAAACTAAGTCACTGAGTACCTTTTGATACTGATGTACCTTGAAGGGCAGTTTGCATCCATGACTTTTTCAGATCATGTATCATTTTACTGATCACCATAAATAAAACCAGACAAAACACAGTCACCAAAAAAATCAATTACCTGTTATGAAAGTCAGTTAATGAACTGTAACATTAAATAAACAGATCTTTTCTGGTCATAAAAAAGATGTAGATAATTAGTCCATATATTCAGAGTTTTAGTGGGAGACACCTTGTAATTTATCTATCACAGGTGCTTCCAAGCAGGTCCATAAGTATATTTCTGTGAGAATGAGGAGTTTATTTCTGCAGGTTACCACAGGAAAGTGATTTCCAGGAGAAAATACCATTCTTTAAAAAAAAAGAAAAAAAAAGAAAAAAAAAAATTGTTCATGGCCAGGGAGAGGCAAGGAAGATACTGCATGTCCCAGTAGCTGACTTTGGAAACCTTCTTGTGTTCTTGCCCTGCACAGTATCTGTATCACCACTTGGTGTGTCTTCTCCTTAGGTCCACAGGAGACAGACAGATGCAGTTAAACTTTTATAAAGCAATTGCCAAAGGTTAAGAAGGCTGAGCCAGGCTTGCTGTTGCATCATGGTCAAGAGTCTATTGCTTTTCCTATAGATCAGCTGCTACAAAAATAAACACCTGGATTTTATAATGACTGAGAGTATTTTTTATTTACACACACTAATTTTTGCCTTGCTGTGCTCTTCACCAGCAATATTTGAACCCCCTGATAAGCAGCATTTACCTCGTAGGAGAACCATCAGTGTCCACTGGGATGCCCTTATTACAGCCCTTCCAACCCCACCTGCCATTTTACAGCTTGAATTCTGCTCTTCCAGTCTGACCACAGATTTAAATAGGAACAGAAGTAGTGAAATCAAAAGGCATCCTTATACTTGAGGCAGCCAGTCCATCCCTTAAAATGACAAGCTTTACCAAATCAATTTTTCAAAAGGGTGTGGGATCAGAGCTTTTAACCTCTGGCACACAGATTCTGAAAGCAAAGTTGACTATGGACCACAAAGTTCACTAAAGCTGAATGACAGCAGTTTATGTTTACCTTATGTACCGTCCCAGGAAAATAATTAAGAGAACTCAAATTAAAAGAAAAATTGAAAACTGCTGGTGCAAGATCATATTTCCATGTTTGCTTAAGATCTGCTGATCTGACAGGAAACTTGCTGCACTTGGAGCCTTTTGTAATAGAACAAAGGTGCAAAAATGTTGCCATTTGATCAATATTTCTATGCTTTCTCTCTTTCTCCCAGCATTTTCTGAGTAAGAGTCTGCTGCCCCGTGGTGTTTTTCCAGTGCTTTGTTCATTAGTGTCTCACATCATTGTAGACCCATCTTCAGTCATTAAACATGTTTTCAGACCAGTGTTCATTGGTGACATTAATCTGAATTATCCAGGAGCTCCCCAGATCCCAGTTACCTGGGATCACCCCTGGGTGGTGTGTGGCTCCTGAAGGAAGATCAGCTCCATGCCTTCCTGCTCAGGGGACAGCACCATGTGCAGGTGGCTGGTGTGGGGAATAAGGCACAGCTGTGATGCTCTTTCATGAGCTCCCTCCAGCAAGGGGAGCCCTGAAGAGCTCTCCTTCTGCAGATCCATCTGGTCTTGGGAAGCATTCACCTTGAACATCCTGCTTCTCCACTTGGGAAGTCAAGGACAGGGACTGGAAAGGTAACAAAATACAGGTACTTGCCTCCTAAAGTTAATTAGAAAATAAAAATCAATATTGTCATTTTCAGAGAATAGAGAAAGAGATGTTTCACTTTTTGCAGAGGTGGCTACAGTGCTATTATCTAGTGTGATGCACAGAAGACTCATATCTTTAATTTGGACTTCATTTGCCTTCCAGGAAATGAGTGGGGTTCTGTAATTGTTGGTCAGCATGCAACTAAAGCTTCTGTGCTTCACCAGCCATTGAGCATTGCTTGTTATTACAGCTTGTTATACTTCCATTCTTCTGGAAAATTTTCACAGATCAATAAGTAGGTATCATAAAAGCAGGATTCCCTGGACGTCTGTAAGGATCTCTTCTCAATCTGTGGAACTGGCCATATCACAGAGTTCACTTTTGGAGAATGACAGCATTTTCACTTTAGCTGTGCAGAGAATTTTCAGTCTTTGTACTGGAGCACAGCTAATTGTTTGCACAGTTAATTAAACTATGGGTGAGGTATTCGGTTAAATATCCATGTGCAATGCACATATTGACTGTTTCAAGGTGAATACTTTTCTAAATCATGAGCTACTGAATGTTGACTCACTGTGGTCCATTTTCTCTAATTGGCTTGAAGCTCCTCTCTATTGCCTGTTATGACAGAAAGTGTTTTTACCCCCCACTAAAACATTACTCTCCCTAAATATGAGCATTAGTGGGTGTGTTGCAAATCATTGTGCAGGAAAGAGACTGTCCTGAGTACACATTTGGGTTGGTAATTGGTTGGGGTGCACCTTCCAAGCAGCCCTTGAGGCAGTGGGTGAAGCCTGGCAGTCTCCAGTGCACCTCAGTCACGCTGTGGAAGTACAGCCTAGGTCTGTCTCTCTCATGAGCTCAAGGTGTTTCTTTCTTCCAGGATTTCAGCTACCTAAGCAAAGGGTTTAGAAAGGGGGTTTTTTTTCTGTATGAAATGACAACCAAATTATACTTTTTTTGGTAAACCTCTGCAGGATTTCTCACTGTGTAGCAGTAGTCATGAGGTTCCATAAGTTATCCTGGCTTCATGGGATGTGATAAATCTTCAGTGATTCCTCAACACTTGCAAAACCTGACATTCCATTCAAAATACCTTGCATATCATAACATGCATTCAGAGGTGGATTGATGAGGGAAACTAGCTTCTGGATGATCTATCCTAAGTCAACATAAGTTCAGAAAGAATAATATATTTGTAGAAATTATTTCAATTCTATAGCTTAGTAAATCTCTTGATACTCCAGGCTATGGCTTGAGCTACATTTCTAAAACAAAGTCAGGGAATTTTTTGGTCCATGCTGGATGTCTGTGTAATTGGGTATGACTTTCTACATTGGTCAGCATCAGGCATAGGATGATATATGGGACACCCATTTTTAGCTGAAAACATTAAAAAAGAGACCTTTAGCTTTAAGGGATTTTATCTTAAGTTGTAATAAGAATAGTCGGAGTCAAACCACAACAGCAATCCAAGAGACATAATTACATAAAAAGTGATTCCAATTTATTTCAGTGGCTTTTTTTCTTTCCACCAGCATGAAAAAAAAATTCTTCTCTGTGGATTTAAGTAGCATTTAGAGCATTTAAACCTATCTATTGAATGATAATTGCTGCATTCAAAATTCATGCTCCCTTCATCACACATTAGCAATAAGAGGAGAAAGAAAAGTGTTTGGAAAAGAACAGACACTGCTGGGCCCCACTCGACTGAGATGGAGCAGATGGCAGACTCTATTGCTGAGGTGTAGAGTGCAGGGGAAAAAGCAAAACACTCTCCATGGTTTCCCAGTGTCTGTTTTAATAAGAGGCTGAACTCCTGCTCTCAGGAAAGCAATGCTGCAGTTACAGAGAGAGAAAAGCAGCAGCGCCTGTCTCTCCCTTCCTTGTTTGTCCTAGTAGTGCTGAAAAAGGTTGTTTTGTGTAACCTGTTGTTCTGAACATCTTTGGGGCAGTCATCAAATTCCAGCGTTAATTCTTAAAGGCAGAAATGGTAGAACTGACTGTCCAGGGGGAAAAAAAATTAAAAAAATAAATCTGCAAAATGCTCTGCTTGTTCAGCAAAAAATTGAATTCCCTCCAGGCTATCCTGGGAGATGGGAAAAACTCTGCAGAGAATGAAAAGCAAATTCTCTTTCTTTGACTGCTTCAGGAGGGGAAGGTTACACCTTCACAAGCCTCATCTCCGTTTTTGCTTCTAAAGAAAACCATCATTAGTGATAAGAGCTCCTGTTGTTTTTTAGGCACTCTCAGAACTATGTTTGGACTTAGTAATCAAGTAGGGAGGTGTGGAAATGACTATGGAGAGATAACAGCTAATAAGCAAAGACAAAGATCAAAACAAACCCAGAAATGTGCAATTTCTGACCGCCGTGATGGAAAGTTAAATTGTGTTTTTGTCATAGTCTTTACTTATTAGCTGGTAGCTAATCCTGCTCATTATTTTCCAGAGTGAATAAGTGTAAAGTTTTATTTTATCTGTCAATGAACTAAACTTTTAATTAACTTTCATATTTGTCTTAAGTTAAGACTAATGACTCTCAAAGGAATTGCCTAAAATCCTTAAACTTTTGAACAAAGGGACTGGAAAAAAGCACTAAGCTTCCTTTGAAAGCCAACCTTCCTATTAGAGAACAAAAAACAAGCAACTTGAAACTGGGAGACTCAGAGTGTTAATATTCATCATGAAAACAAACTATAAGAAAATCTAAATCTGTGTTAAACCCAGAGGACTTTTGTTGCTGGTTTCACACACATTGGCAAATTACACTAATGATTTCAGTACTCTGTCTCTAATTGGAGGAAAATTATTGGTGTTTAAATTAAGACTTTATCTGAACTCTGACACACTTTGTTTAATGTTACTTGTTTTACTACATTGATTGTTGACAATGACTTTAACAGAACATCATCAATTTCTGCAAATTTCTTTTTTTTTCTTTCTCCCCATCATTATATATATCATATAAAATGGCTGTCAGGATGGTTAACCAGGATCACGACACTCTGGGTAGAAGAATACCAGGTGTGACAGACAGGTGGAAGGGCCAGAAACAATAATAGGAATGTAAAATATACAGTGGTATTACCCAAGTAGGTTTTGCATAAAGAAAATTTATTCCAGCTTTAATACATAAACTAGTATTGCAAGAATAATTTTGGCAGATGTCAATACATAAATATTAAGTGAAAAAGAGGGCTGCAATAGAATTGAGAAGGTAAAAAATGTAGTTATAAATCCTCCAAGGTTTTGAGTAGTCTGCACTAGAGTGAAATTAGAAATTTATTTTTGAAGGGTGAAAAGACCCTCTATTTGTCAGCTGCTCACAGGAGATCCTTGCTTTAGTGTGATTCCTCAATGTGATGGTGAGTTAACTGTTAGGACATTAAAAACAGGATGTGGAAGAAAACAAGCAATGCAGCCTTGTAGCATGTGTTTGACAAAAGCTGGCTGCAGCTCAGTTTGGGGTTGTTGTTTTTTTGTTTTTTTTTTTTTTTAAGCCAAGTACTAGGCTTTTTCCTTCTTTCTTTCTGGCTCTTCTAGCATGTGTGCTTTCCTGCTCTGTTATTGACTTTGTTGCAAGCCGTCCTCTGAGCAGAATTGATTTCTAGATACACTTTGCAGCCATCCAGACAGCTTCCAGTGAAGTGACAAAGAAGTTCTGCTTCTGCACCCACCTCATCAATGAAACCCAAAGAAAGACTGGGCAGAACAGAACCCCCACGTGGAGCTACAGGGTGCCAAACATCAGGCACAGAAATTCACAAAATCCACAAAAGTGACATGCAGTGGTTTTACTTACCATATAATATGCCTTTTTTATTTGCTAGGAAAGATTCTTCCTGTTTAACAGAGTAAAAGAAAGGCATGTATATAACCACATAATAATGATTGGAAATGGACTCTAGGTTTAGCAAGTGGACCAAAAAAAGCTGTAGGATGCTTATATACCAGAATAAGAAAAGCTTAGCCATTTTCTCCATCTTTAGATCAAAATATATTTCACAGCTGAAATACTAAAGGTATTTAAATAGTTAAGCAGGAATGGTTTGATGTTGCAAAGGGCTGAACAATGTCATTCTGATCCAACAATTTTCTGAAGTGTGTATTTAATTGGATTTTGAATCAACTCCAGTCCTTGGGCGAAGCAGATAATTGGCATCAATAAATATTCTGTTAGACTGAGGCTGAATGTCCTCTTCTGGCAGAGCCCAGGCACATGAGAGTCTGAAAGGACTTTACCAGCTCCTTGTTACCCAGATATCTGCATGAGGATGATGGAACCCACACAGTCATTTAGGCTGGAAAACACCTGTGCAACCATTAAGCTGCTGCTGTCATGACTAAACCATGTCCCTGAGTGCCACATCTGCACCTCTTTTAAATACCTCCAGGGATGGTGACTCCACCCTGCCCTGGGAATGCCCTGTACTGTCCCAGTGCTTGACATTCCTTTCACTGAAGTTTTTCCTATTGTCCAATTCCAACCTGCTCTGGCACAACTTGAGGCCACTTCCTCTCATCCCTTCACTTGTGTACTTGAGAGAAGTCACTGATCCTCACCTCCTTCCAGGTAATCCTAGAGAGCAGTAAGGTGTCCCCTGAGCCTCCTTTTCTCCAGAATTGACACTATCAGGTCCCTCAGCCTCTCCTCATCAGACTTGTGCTCCAGACTTTTCACCAGGCTCCATTGCCCTTCTGTCAGTTCATGGACGATTTTTTGGAAAAAGTTGTGCCAATGTACAATTCAAATCTCAAAACTTCCTAAAATTTAACCTGAAGTTGACACACTGGGAGAGCCAGACACCCTGTTTTCGGTACTCCTGCCAAAATGTAGAAACTTATTCTGTGTCCCTGGATGTTTTGGGGTTTTTACCATAATTCAGCTGTGCTAACCTTGACTTTCCTTTTCCTGTGCAATGAGGGACCATCTTGATGTAAGGCCATTGCATGTGTAGTTTACAGAGCAAATCACTGGGTGAGGTGAAAGCATGAGAAAATTAGGTTCTAAGACAGCATGCCATAAATCTTGCTTTATAGGACAGGATGCTCTGGGTCAGTAGAATTATCTTGTTATAAAGGCAATGAGAGAGAAAAGCAAGCAGTGGCTCAGTTTTGAAGCACTCCGCTCCCTTGGACAGGTGAAGGAAATTTTGCTCAGCTCTGTCAGCCAGAATGCATTGCTCTGTGCCCAAAAGTGCATCCCCACGTAGGTGTTTCACACACACACACAGGCATTTCCCAGGTGCAGAAGCATTTGATGCTCTGCCATGTCACTGGGGTGAATGTGCTCTGTTCCTCCTTCCTCTCTAATGAGATTCTGCTGCGTGACAGGCCTTGTCAGAGGCTAATTATAACAAATGTTTGGAAATACCTGCTCCAGAATAACCTTTGGCTCTAAGATGGATCACTTGTGTGAGGCAGGTCCCCCTGGCAGAGCCCTGGAGATCAAGCTCTGCCTCAGAACAATGTCTGAGATTCAATAATGGCACTGTGTACTCGGCTGACCAAGTTTGGCAGCTTCTGATTGATTTCTTTTCCTCTTCAAGCCTTGCCTGTCACGATCAGCTAATTAAAAGTGCAGTAATCTGATATAATCTCTTTCCCAGTTGGTGTGGCAGTTGGCTCTCTAACAGAAATAATTGATTTGTAAACTGCCAAACCTCAGACATTTAGACTTGCATTGTCTCCTCTAAACCATGTCTAACAGGCAAAATTTGTCTCCTGATACATCAAATGACCCACACAACAAAATTAATTTAGCCTTCACTGCTATGGAGAATCAATAGAATAGAAATAGATAAATTTTAAAATGTAATAAAAGTCTGGAGGAAAAGCAAATAACCATGGATATAGTCTGTTTGTGCAAAGTCAGCAGTGTGTCACCATTTGGCTCCCCTCAGTTCTTCTGCTACTGGTATTATAGAAGAGATAGTTACCTTTCCAGTGTGATTGTCTTTACACTTCACATTACACCTTCTTTTTTTTTTTTTTTTTTTTTTTTTTTACTTTTTCAAATATAAGTCAAGCCCCCTTGTGACATGAGTGGCTCTCAGTAGCTGGTGACCCAAACAATAGAATCCTTCTGCCAAGGAACAGTAACAACCTTGGTTATTTTTTTCTTACATTAACGACGCTTCTCTAATATTAAGGATAGGATATAATTCCTTAAGTATCCTTAATGTAAGCCAATACTTCCTTTTTTGTAGGACACAAACAGATGCCTGAGTTAGAAGGGATGAAAGTGTCTTACAGAAAGAACAGCACTGGAACATGGACTGGAACATTGCTATACCACTGTACTGTTCAGCAGGGGTATCCACTGCCTCCTGCAGTTCAGTTCTTAATTTTCCAACCTGACAATGAGCACAAATGCCTGTTTTCCTCTAAGTTTATAAATGAAGAAAAAGTAAACCAACTATGGAAGTGTTGAAAGGTTCAGACTATCAGAGTTCTTAGAAAGCCATCTGCTTTCACTATCATCTTAAACCATACCTGGAAGCAGTCAGTTTTTGAGTAATAAAGCTGGGGTTTTCACCTCAGAGAGGAAATGCAGTAGAAAAATGTGTCACTGTACAGGAGGAGTATGTGTGTAGTAAGCCTGCCTCTTTGGGGGGTTTGCCATTTTTTGTTCACTGCAAAATAATTTTTTACATCTTTCATCCCAGTAATAAATCAGCATTTAAAACCTGGTTTACACTGGAGTGAAAAGGCCTGTATCCTTCTGCCAGGAGGCCACAAGCCCTGTCACCACAGGGCAGCCCCAACCTGGCATTCCTGCAGCAGAATGTGCAACGCCTCAGGGCAGAATATATAAAATATGTGTAGATATAATGCATGCAAATATTCAAACTATGTATATGCTTATGTATTTGCACATGAGTGCATATATCCAGCATATATGTCTATTTCTGTATATTACGTAGATGTGTTATGTGTGCACATAAACACACTGAATTTTAGCCACATTGCTATTAAAAACTTTGGATTCTGTGCACAGCAGTTGATTTTTTGCCTATTTATCTCCCATGCTTTTATTTTCCTTGAGTAGTCTAGTTTTGTGTGATTTCAGTTAAAGTGCTACAAGTAGTATTTTAAATCTTAATAAATTTTACAAGTGAAATGGTTCACCTCCTAAGAGATTTGAATCTAAGGTTCATACCATTAAAGGATTTAACTCTGATCTAGTAGCTTTGAATGTCCAGCTTGCTCTTAAAGGCACTAAAATGAGGATAGCTGAAGCCTATGGATGGGCTTGAGATGTTCAGAGGGACAAAGCATATTTATTTAGATATATATTCTATACTGCATGCAAATTCTATTCAATAATATATTTATTGTGGTAAATATCTAAGAAATCTTGTCTAGATTTCCTCCAAAGATGTGCTCTTTCCCATAATATATAAAAACTTGAGTTAATCTTTAATCAACGACAAAAGTCTAGAGATTTCAAAGTTGCATTTGATGCTTTCCCTCTTTTACAGTGGGTCATCTACTTCAATTACAGATTTCATTTGGCTGCTTTTTTTTTTTCCCCAAATCCCTACCCTGTATAAAAAAAAAAAAAAGTCCAGAAATGAGAGTGAGAAATGCACATTATCAACCCCTCCTCTTCATCCTGTAATCAGTTTGGCTAATTCCAACCAGAGCAGGTTCCAAACAGCCTCCTTTAATTACCTTCTCCCAGATGTTATTCTCAATGCCTGCCTTGGACAGGGCTTGCCCTTTGTTTCACCACCACAGTCCCAGCACTTCCCACTGCAGCCCAAGGAGGGTTCAGCAAGTTCTCAGGGATGGTTTGGTTTTGGAGAGCTTTCATGCACGGTCTGGAGGTGCACACAGATGGGTGCAGGTAGAAATGGGTGAGAGCAGGACAGCAAAGCTCAGCCAAAATAATCGACAGTATTCATCGATACAGCAATTTGCCCGTTTTTATATGTGGACCTTAATGGTTTTGTGTGATGTACAAAAGTGATTTTTTTTTTTAAAGTTAAGTGGAAATATTAACTTATAAACGCTCCCCCTGTACTCAGATTTTTCTCTATTCTATATCTGTGACTAGGGGTATATTATCTTCTGGACCAAAGAACTTAGCACTTTGCCCCACCCTGAGAAATGTATAATGGACAATTTTTTCATGTTATCCCACAGTCAAAAGTTTTAAAAATCAATATTTCTCTGTATGTACCCATGCAATAAAGTGTCAAAATCTAGATCATGGTTTAAGAAAAGTGAAAACATGTAATTACCTCTAAAACAAATGGGCATAAATTATCCCTAATTGTCATATATCCTTCTCATTTACTATGAGGAGAACAACATTATTTCCAGCATAGCCTAAATCATGTTTCTGAGTCAAGCCAAATGACATTGAGGAATTAATTACTGAGGCATTCAAAGTGACTACACAAAGATTTCCTGAAGGACTGCTATGGATTAATCATGACATCTCAAGGTGTTACCCTTAATAGGATTTCCAAAGATTTGATCTATGAGTAAATTTTGAGCTCATGAGTATCATGTGAATCTGGGTGTGTTTTCCCATTACAGCTGTAGCAACAGAGACCTGCCTGGTTTTCAAGTTGTTAGTGAGTATGAATGTCTGCTGGTAATTTTAAAGACCTACCATTTATTCAATAAATAGTGAAGTTTTTCACCCTGAAAGCTGAAATTACACTACCTAAAGATTTCTATATAGATATGGGCCATATATAGTAGGACATGCTTTTCTGAGTGAAGGAACTGAATTGTATGAAGATTTAGTGCTCTGGAAAAGTAATGTCTCTAACACTGGTTATCAGGTTATTTGTTATGCAGCTACACATTTATTTGATCAAGGTGGTGTAAATAAATAATCAGTTGGATATGTAATCTATGGGGATTCATTGAGCCCTGGGATAGAAATCAAAAAGAGATTTTAGAAACTTTGGTTTGGCTTCCTTTAGGGAATGAAGAGCACTCTGCTACAAAATAAAAACGTTTTTCACATATAGGTATTACTGTGAAATTGACTACTTTAAGGAAGATAGTATTAAGAAAAAATGACACCAATCAAAAGATACTGTGAAAGGTACTGTGAAATCCAGTATTACATTAAAAAAATTATAAATTGTTCATAAATCTAAATGAACATACTAGAAGAGGAAATAAAGAGGGGCAGAATATGCCTGGTGTTTTGTCCACTCTTTGGATTGCTTTTTAAAGTAATTAAATTTTCACAAATTATTTTTACATCTTTTGATCATTAGCACATATACACAATATGACTTGAGCATGAAGTATAGATTAACTGTGATAATTGCACTTTTACTGATACAAGGACCTCAGTCTTGCAAACATGATTTACTTTCAGAGCAAATAAAATGCTCTTATCTTCATAAATCAAAGCCTATAAAAATAAACATTTATTTTAATTCATTTGAGACATGGTTTGAGTTTTGTGTGGGGTTTCTTTATCCCAAGTTATCATAACTTTACAGCTCCTGGTAAACATCAAATGCCAACAGGGTTGAGGTTTGGCCAATGCATCTTTGTTAATGTGGCTCTCAGATTAACAGTTAATCCTCAATTAATCCTTAGATTTACTTAAGTCTATCACCTTTACTGACTGTGCCCACAACTTTAAATTAAAGGTGTTCACCCCTAGTTTTACTCTCAAAGATGAACATTAGACATCAGCAAA
Source organism: Chaetops frenatus (assembly GCA_013400775.1). Taxonomy (NCBI): domain Eukaryota; kingdom Metazoa; phylum Chordata; class Aves; order Passeriformes; family Picathartidae; genus Chaetops; species Chaetops frenatus. The sequence continues at coordinate 20,086 of VZTR01007315.1, forward strand.
AGTGATTGCAAATTGGAAGCCTCAGCTTCTGGAGTCTGAAATGAGTTGGTTTTTGTGAGGGATGGGAATTGGCAATTTTGGAGGAACAATCATGAAATCTGTCAGTTGATCTGAATTAATAGAATTCCACTGAAAATAATACAGTAAAGATACTTCATAATATTTGAGGGTCTAGAAACCTAGATGTAAATGTTTGCCTTTTGGATAAGAAGAATATAAGGGATAAATAGTTAAATATTTGCATAGATGTGTGTGCATGAAGATATAGACGGATCAAAACATTGTAAAAGTAAGTGTATATTCACACTATCAGAAAATAGCTAGAAGACAGTGTTTTTACTATCCTCTGTTTTTTGATTCATGCTTCCAACACCAAGCCTTAACCCCTATAAAAGTGAAAAAAGAAAAAAGAAAATATTCTCTCATAAAGCCATTACTTTAAAATCTATCAGGAAGTTCAAAAAGAGCAGCTTTGAACCATGCAGCTCTGGTTTTCTGGTTTTTCTTTCATCTTTTTTTGGGGAAACTGTCAAAACAAATAAGCATTACATTATTATAAAATACATACATTATAAATTACATAATGATTGCTTGCACAATCCCTAACCCAACGCAGTATTCACATAGCCCTTCTTCAGAAAGTATGAAAAAAAAGAGCTGACAAGTACAGGGAAAAAAATTCTCCATTGCCATTCTGCAACTAAAACAAAACCTGTCTTGTCTCCCCAGACATTTCAAAAAGGCTGAGAATAAGAAGTTCTCTCTGCCCAGGGTGGTGTGAACAGTCCCGCTGACAAGAGCTCCCCCCGGGATTTCTTACAGCAGCCTCGAAGGGGGTCTCAGTTTCTCTGGAGCAGCCAGCAAAGAGGCTGTTTTTCTCTGTGGGCACACACAGGTGCTTTTGCACATCCTCGCCGCGCGTTTCGGGCTGCTCCAGCATCCCTCCCCAGCTGGAATGGGCCTCCCTTGGGCACACGCTGCCGAGCGGCCTCCCCTGCTCAGGGCACCCCCGGCTCCCTCCTGAGAAGGCCCGGTGCTGATGTTCCAGGCCCTGACGGGCTGAAAATCCAACCCATCCTGAAGAGGGCGAGGTCTGAGGGTGCCCTGTGCCGGGCAGCCTGGCCTGGAGCTGCTCAGCCCCAGCCCCACAGGGACCCAGCCCCCACAGGGACCCAGCCCTTTGCCGGCTCAGGCCACGCTCAGGCCCTTGGCTTGCTCAGAGGAATATTTTAAAAGGGCCAGCTTGCCTTCCCCCAGTCCCGTGAGCTGGAGCCCGGTAACATCGGCCTAATATTAAATAGCGAGGAAAAAAAACGGTCTACCCTAGTTCACCCTCAATTTTTTAATTACACAGTTTTGAAAAGGTGTTGAAGAGGTGCTAATCTGAGCAATTATTGCAGACTATTGTTAAATCAAGAGCTGCAGAGAAGGAAAACACTGCCCAGTTATTCCCTATTCTTTTAACTCTTTTTATTAAAAATCTTATTTAAATTTTGAGTACTGTGAGTGCAGACTATTTTCTATTTATTAAAATTATTTCTCTTTTTTGTTGTTGTTGTTGTTTTGGGGTTTTTGGCTACATTTCAGGACGTTATTTCTACAGCATTGTCTGTTCCAATAATCTCAGGTTTCAGTGAATGGGAGAGATCAGGCTCAGATATGGCCCGTGAGTGAGGTCCTGGGGTAGCACTCCACCCTTAAATAATTATAACTTCTTTTTCTTGAGCAGAAGCTGATTCTGTTGTGGTTATGGATATGAAATAAATGAGATATAATAGGCCGTGTCCTGGAGGTGTGGGGAAGGTTGGCCAGTAATGAGCTACTGTGGGGCACACATTATTGTTGAGGGTCTGGTGGGAATTTACTTCCTTCAAAAGCTTTGGTTCAACCCAGTGCTGCTGAGTTGGATTACTTGGTTAATTGGCAGGGTTTAACCTTCAGGAGAGCCTGTGATGGCAATGGGAAACACCTGGGAGTGATGGCAATGAGAAACACCTGGGCTTGGGAGGGCCAGGCCAGCCACCAATATCTGCAGGAGCTGCTGGAGCTGGTGCTAGTTGTGTTTCACTCTGGATGGTGCTGCTGGAGATGGAGGTAGGTCTGGGGTTTTGGAAGAGATAAAGAGAAATAAGTTGTTCCAAGTGGAGTTTGGGAGGAGATGTGGGGCAGGCCACTTCCCCCTAGGTATGGGGATGTGTTATTTACAGATAGTCTCACGATAAGCAGTAGTTTAATGTAGCTAATGTTGCTTCTTAAGGGTATTTCAAGAGTTGCAGAGGAAGGTCTGGAAATGTGATGAGGCAGGTGCCCCTGTAGGCTGTGGTCTGTCCTTTTGTAGCTGTAGAGTTTGGGCTGGGGTTCTTTGTTTGTTGTCCCACCTGAGTGAACTGAATTTGAACAAGCTATGAAAAGCACAGCTTTAGGTTTTTGCTGTGTGTTGAAAGAGAGAAAGATAGTTTTCCGGTTGTTATCTAAGCTATTGTTTTGGTTGATTGCTCAAATGAGCCCTTGTAACAAAATTAGCTCGTGAAAATTTGGTCACTTGTGCTCTTTGTGAGTTGATATGGGCAAACCCAGCAAAACTATGCAGAAAAAAAGTTTCAATGAGCTGGAATAATCAGAAGTTTTGATTATGTTTGTGGAATTTGTGTTAATGCTTTCTTGACTCCTTTGCTTTTGAGAAGTAGCCATTGATGAAAGGTTAGTTTTGGTGTATCTCAAGAAAGATCTCTAGGTAATTAATTTCACCTGGAGAGAAAGCAAACAATGAACAGTTTTAATTAAGATACTCTATTTGAAAGCAGATTTATTGATGGTTTGTCTCACCTATGTATTTCATCACCTAAATCCTGTTGCTAAGCCATGCTTAGTTGATTCTGTGAGATCTGTTGGCTGAGTGTGATAATGGCAGCCTACACAGCTGATGTGCTTTCCACCAGGCATTCCTGCAATGACCCCTGGAGTATTCTAGCACTTGAATAAGTAGCTGCTGAAAGGACCAGTATTGTGTATGGCCAGCTTTTTAAAGTTTTTTAATGTATATCTACCACTTAGGTGTATAAAGTAGTAAATCATTGCTGTCTCCTCTATCCTCCATAGCTTGATCATCCCAATTTCTGTAGCAGGATGTGTTAATGTTGCTTCATCTTTGCAGATGTTGGTAGGAAAAACTGGACTAATTCACATCCTCATTTGTGGTCAGGATGGCACCAGAGTGGCTCTTCCCTAGGCAGAGTTTATAGAGAGCCCTGATTTTCAGAAATCAGTAATGTTTTTACAGAGCTTCTTTTCCCTCTTCCAAGATCGTAAAGGAGATGACAGTCTCTGGTTCTGGGGCATAGTACAAGTGTGCTTAATCCAGAAATTTATTTGGTTCCAGCTATGCTGAGTGTGTCCAGTGAAACTGTTCCACACAGTGCCCCTGAGGTGATGGACAGCTTGTTGCAAATAACTTGATTTTTCCCCTTGCTGTGGTCCATAGCCCTGCTTGTTCTGTGAGCCAAGAGTCAATACGACTTGACTGCTAGGACCTGTCCTTTTGCATTCCAAGAAAAAGTGTTTTAATTCAATGTATCTGCTGCTTTTGTCAGATACTCACTATTCACAGTGAATGTCCTGTTGGACACACTGAAGGTATTGGCTTGGTGTTTGCCTTCAGTGAGATCTGGACTAGTTATTTCTGGACTTGTACTGAGGTCTCAGTTCCTCAACAAGATGATACATTTTTTCAGTTTAATAAGCCTGAAATTTCAGTTTCTCCAGTAGAAATTGTATAGAAATAGAAAGTATTCTGTAAAAAGCATAACTGGAAAAATGAAGTTGGCATGTTAGAATCTCTGCTAAAATGAAATGGTGCTAACAAAGCAGAACTCTGTGACAGCTGTAGGATAACATAACCCTTTGGAAGGCTGAACAGGAGAGAAAAAAAGCTATAAAACTCCTGTTTTAATACATTATGGTGATTCAAGGGCAAACCATTTTGATTTGGGGCATTTGTTATAGCAACACCAATGATGACGATACTTTTCTTTTTACACATTAGAAATCTGTAATACTAAAACATATATCTTTATGTAAATCTTTGCAAATAAAAGCTGAAACAAGTATGAGTAGCAAAAATCAGTGCCTTGTGCTTCTCAGCTTAGTGTGTGAAGGGGGAAGAATTCAGCCACATTTAAGCTGCCCCAAACAAAGGCATTTTTTGTTGTATTTTAAATCCAAGGAAAATAATTATGACTTTTTGAAATTGCCTATATGATGGGGAATATCCTTTCCTCTTCCCTGCATTATTTTTTCCCTGAATGAGATAAGTTTTTGTTCTACTTTTGAAGTTTTCTTTCTGAATTATGAATGTCTGTTGTTTACATAGCTCTCGCTTGCTAAAAGACACCAATCTGCTGCTGGAATTTTCTAAAATAACCTTCTCCCAACCTGAACATTAATCAGCTTTTCTTCACAATAGAACATTTAGCAGTACTGAATAATAGTTTCATACAAGCTTTCACACTAAAAATCTCCTCTTCTCAACTACTAATTATTAATTTTCATGTCTCATTTGGTTTTTACCTTATATATTCTATTTATGGTACTATGGCACAATATTTAACACAATTATGCACTTCTGAACATTTTAGAACAGAAAAAATTTATATAGCTACTATTAAGAAATAATTACTTTATTTACATATTTGGATCCCTTTGGGAAAATGGGGTGACGAATATTTCCCAAAAGCTTGCCCATGGGCCCTGCAGGAACATTAGTATCATTCTCACCACTGAGATCCAGCTCAATGTTTAATTAATCTTTAAGTGTTCTCAACATAACTTACATGTGCTCAACTATGATCAGGAAGAAAAGGGGAAAACATGTAAACATAAGGGAGTGACATTATTACAATGAAATGAAAACATTTGATTAAAAGGAGGGTAAACATATGGCTCAAAGCTGGTTTCCAATATTCAGGCTGCTTCCTTCTGCATCTCATGCTGTTTAATTTCATTTTAATCATGATTTTCTTATGCAAAGCCCAAACAGACCCAAATGTAGACACAAGTGATACTAGACTACAGTGCTCTGGATTCCTTCATTATGTCATTGTTCCCGACATATATTTTAGGAAATCTGAGTTTCTTTAGCATCATATAAGTAGTTCAGATCCATATCTACCTGTGAGTTATTTCTCTGATTCCTGATTGATTCAGTTGACTTCAAGTTATTTAAACATCACATTTTAAGTGATGTCAAGTAAAATGTTGGGCCCTGCTGCTTATCTTGGTGTTTTTGTTTGACTCTGAGTGTGTGTAAGTGCTCGGCTGAGCCCTCTGTCTGGATTTTTGCTGAAGTTTATCAGAAGGAGGGTTCTAGCTTAAGATGTATTTGGAATAGGAGAGAGAAGGCAGGGAAAGAGGCTGAAGGTAGCTGCAGCTAATAATTTTTCTTCAGAAAGGCTTAATTTTGGTCTGGGAATATGACTTAATCTCACTCTTGATAGCATTTCCCCAGGGAATTCAAAACCTGATGAGAAAGGCATTATCCATAGTGCTGTGGGCCAGAAAGAGGAAAATCTCAGACTCCATCAAAAGGCAATTCTAACATTGTAAAGGAAAATGCTATGACAAAAGCAAACTTTGAGGATTAAATTTATATAATTATGGAGTGTAACAATGCAGAACACAGTAATTTCTTTAACTGCTGACTGTATTGTCTGAGTCCTTGTCATAGCAAAGTCCTTTTTTTGCACCTAGCAAAGAACCATTCATGGCAGACAGGGAACAAATTACTGCTTTCACAAGCTTAAAAGTTTTGAAGTCATTATGTGAAGAAAGTTCTTACTAGAAGAGCATGTAAAATTGCTAGGTATATGAGTGAGATATGTAGTACTCATTATATAAATTAGGATTATATTGAATGTTAATTTTGGCTGATGTATAGTGATTCAAATTGTTGAAAGCATCTCTTCAATCCTCAAGTGTTTCTTTTGGGTGCCATTATTTCAAAGCTGAGAGAATGCCCATCATAAGGATTTTGTGAATTGCAAACTCTCATTTGATAAGTAAGCATACCATTAATTGTTTAAATATGATGGCTGACTATATCTTAAATATGTTGTGGAAAAAACATACATTTGTGATCTACCTGGAAAAAGCATTTTATGTTAAGTTTTCTTTTGCTTTTTCTATTAGTTGGATGACAAGAGCATTTAGCATGCTGCAAAGTTTCAATCCTTTCAAAACATTCACAGGCAGAACCACTCTGGTATAAATTTGGTAACTTCATGAGGAAATTTTTGTTGTGGTTCAAGTTTATCACTTTGAGGTGGAGCCCTTCAGTGGCTCCTAGGTTTTTTAGGCTGTGAGTAATTGTGTTTTTCATCTTTATTTACAATGGAAAGGGCACCAGAATCAGCAACAACTTTATTGAATCAGGGTTGGATTTTTTTTTCTGGTCAGTGCCCATCAGGGTACAAGCAAGTTCTTTCTGAACTAAGCTGCTGATTTACAAGGTATTTTACTCTAACAAAACTTGTATGAGGTAGGAATTCTTAAACCTTGTTTGCTTTCTCAGAGAAATAAAAAATAAGATTGACAACAGTTAGTGTTGGTAACTTTCTCCAGTGTTTGAGTTTGTATCATGTCACACCACCCAAACAGAAATTAAAACTAGCTTTTTCTGGAAGGTGGACACAAGGCAGCTCCAGTATCCAGCCTTAATTTGTATCTTAATCAGGGGTGTGGAGTACTTTCAGTGCAAGTGATTTTTTTGCAGACTAATTAGCTGCATTTTATCTTCCTGGTCAAAAACCAACTTGGTGTCACAGTGGTGGAATGCATGAACCTACCATGTGAATAATGGGCATAATTTAAACAAGTCACCAGTAACACTCATCTCTCCACACTGAAGCGAGCAAACTGGTTCCTAATCATAGCAGGGACTAAAGAGTAATAAAAATCTGACATTGTACTGCTGACTGCACTGTTTTTGACTGAGACATGCTGTAATGATCTTTCACACTGTTTTGTTTTCGAGCCATAACAGTTTAATTTTTATCATCCTTGACCCTGTTCTCTGCTAGCCATTAATGTGATTTCAGTTAATAGTTCAGTCATTTATTTTTTTTTGCTCACATGTTGTCTCAGAATGTCTAAAGCTAATTTGTGCATATTTTCAGTGGCTTCCTTGAAAAAAATTTATTGACTACCAAGAAGAGCTTTCTTTTGTCTAAATAGCAAGCTTCCATCCAGGCTTTGAACTGAGGTTACTGTGAAGTTACCATTGACTGCTCAAACTTGTAATTTTCCCTTAGAAGTTTTGTGACAAAAAAACACCCCAGTCCTATTTGTTTACTGTGTGCTCACTTCCAGTTGGTTGTACAGGACTCTGTGCTACTGGTTTATTTACTTTTACAACTGCCTTAAGGGCCCATGTAGCTGCTTGGATGCTTGGATTTGGCTCAGTCTGATGTGACCTAGGGTTCTTTGTTTCTTCACTCCTAAAGCCTGGGAACCCTTTATATGCCTTCAGAGCTCCTCTGTTATTTACCTCATAATTCTGCATTTCAGGCCTGAGTAGCAATTTGGATCACAGAGTCATAGAATGGCTTGGGTTGGAAGGGACTTTCAGGGTCATCAAGTTCCAAATTCCTGCCATGGGGTAGCAATTAATCTGGTAAGGTTTTCTGTGCCAGAGTTTGCATGGGGAGTGACCTTCAGGATCACTTCTCCTTTCCACTTGTTCCTTTTGAATTTCATCCTCTGCATTTTTCCAAATATTAATGACCTGATAACTGAGAAGTAGCAAAAATTACGAATTTTATTTTGTAACTGTTTTGAACACTTTTTTTTGTTGTAGTCAATTTGTCCCTGACCAGCTTGTTACTGTATAATCCCATTGTCTTTGTCCTCTAACATTGCTCTGATTTGATTTTTGTTTGTTTTGTTTTGTTTGAGTTTTTTGGGTTTTTTTGTGGTTGGTTGGTTTTTTTTGTGTGCGTGGTTTTTTGTTGTTGTTGGGTTTTTTGGGTTTTTTGTTTTGTTTTTGGGGTTTTTTATTTTTGTTTGTTTGGGGGGTTTTTTGTTGTTGTTGTTTTTGTTTTGTTTTTGTTTTTTTGTTAGGTGGATTTGGGGTTTGTTTCCATTTTGTTTGTTATTTTTAATTATATTTTCCCCCAATGTCCTGTATGCACCCCTAGGAGATGGGACAACATTTCCTTAATATATTTACTGTGTTTAAATATGTTGCCTTAACATGTAACACTATGGAGCACGAAACAGAACTGAGTCTACTTTAGATCATGGATAAAAATGAAAGACAGATGTGGTTTTGTACCTGGCTGTGTGTAAGTGAATCTGTTTGTGAGGCTGTGCAGAAAATGTGAGTGAAATGTCAATGCCAGCACCACCATGTATGAAGATGACAGGAACCATGCAGCCCTATTGAAAAGCAGGAATTCAGATTTCTAAGGAAGAACTGAAATTTGTCAACATGGTGGGTTTAGCAAATTAGGAGATGAGAATAAGATGTCTGCTTTCCTATCCCATTCGTAGCAACAGTATTACTTGCTCATGAATTTAAGTTTTTCCCCCTTCAAAGGACCACTGAAATGTACTAGCACATTATACTCAAAGTTCAGTCTTGATTTTGATCCTGATCAAAGGGATACACTTCAAGTATTTTGACATCTAATCCTTTTTCTTGACTTTGATCAGTTCAGACTGATCTACAAGTAACCACTTCCACTACCTGTGTTAGCCAAGAATGAAAGGCATCTTATCTGCAGATAATGGATGCTGCTGGCTGGAACTTCATTCCCATGATATTTTAGAGTAAAAGATGTCTGTCTTCTCTCTCCTTTTGCCAACGTTTGTCAGCACTGCTGCACTGTATCATGGTTGGGGGGGAGGAGTACTCAAGAAAAATAATCTATTAAATAATAATATGGAAAAAAAACAGATAAGAAACAATCAGGGGGTATGTGTGAATTCTATGCAGTAAAATGTGAATTAGTCCCTAGAGAGTAATAGACAGTTAAAACAAACAGGCATTTTGTTGTTGTAATATAAAATTTCTGATGAGGTGGTATCATTAGACAGATCATTACAAGCTTTTTCTTCCTGTGTCATAAAACAAAACTGGCATTTAGTGGGGCTGATACCTTCCACAACAAAGTGTGAAAGAGGAATTTATGGAGGCAGCAGAAGCCACTTAAATGTTATTTTGTGATGTTGAGTGCTCTAGGTGGACTCCAGAAATAAGTGGGCAGAAGTCTCACCAGAGTTCCCTGAGGAGCCAAGAGGGATCCTAACCCACCTGTGCTGGTGATGATCTGCTGTTGTCACCAGGTTATTTGGAGGAGAAAGTTCTTGCAGCTGTGCCACCACGGTGGCCCCAAAGCTGTAAGGGTTGAGCTGTCACCCCAAATACTTACCTGATGTATCACTTTGTAAATTTAGGAGCAATAAATGCTGGGGAAAGACATTTCCTGGCTTTGTTTCCTCCTTTTTAATGTGTCTTTAACAATTCAGAGGAACCGATTTTACACACATTTCTTTCAAAAAATGTGGTGTGTAGGGTTAAATATGTGAAAATAGTACCATTTTATAATCCATAACATAACACCTGCTTCATTAGGCTTTTTGTTTTAGTTTTATCTTGCCCTGTATTTCTTCACCTTCCTCAGACAATGTTATTAAGCTTCTATTAAGAAGAAACTCCTTCAGTGAGGAGCTATTATTTCAAAGAAATGTAGGGAAGTGTGGAGAAAATTTAGTGTCAAAATTAAGCAACTCCCCACTATTCAAATCTCCATCACAGCTGTGAGCAATTGGCTTCAGCTGCCCGTCTCTGTTTTTCTGGTTGTTGGCCTTGCTCCTGTGCATTTTTTCCTTTGTCTGCCACCAGCTTTTCCCACCCACTGCCCTTGCTTGGTCTCTTTTTCCTTGAAAAAGTCCTGCTCTTCCTCCTGAGCTGGAGCTCTTGGGAGAGAGATGCTAAGGAGGAAATTTCCTCGCTCACCATCTTGCTCATGAGTGGCACTTTAGCAGATAGGAGGGACAGGAGGGGGAATGAATCACAGTCTATGCAGATGAAAAGCATCTGGCAAAGCTGGAATAGCTGCCTGGGGCCTGTGCCCCTCTCACGGTTCCCATCTCAGTTTTGCTTCTGCTCCTGTCCACAATGGGAGCTGAAAGAGCTCACAATGGCTCTGTGGAGCAAACAAGTCCATGCATAATGCACATGGTGCTGTCGAGAGTTCTATGGGACTGGGGCTGTTCTTTTTGTGTTTTGGGGATGGCAGGACTGAAAAAGAAACAAGTGCCAGCAGGTAATTTTGTTTCCCAAATAGTCCAAGTGTGAAATGTGTGGGCTCCATTTATTGTTCCAGCTGAGTCTCTTTGGAGATTGACCTGCTCATGTTTACCCATTTTGAATTTTTTTTTGTTTGTTTTCCTTGCCTAAATGTTGCCTGCTGGAACAAACATTGTTGAATCTGAATTTCTAAGCATGTAAAAATGATAGATGGCTATATTTGTTCAAGAAGCTCTTTTGTAGGGATGTTTTAATTGTAATTAATAAGGGGAGGGGGAAGGAGGGCTGTAATTTGTTGCAGACATCCTTTGTGAGCAAAAACTGCATTGATACCAACCATGAAGGCGATATATGTGAAAAACAACTTTGTAGTTTTGGAGGACAGCAACGATGTGATTTATTTTTACATACAGCTATATCAGAGGTCCATCCTTTTTGTTTCAGAGGATGTTTGTTTTAGAAAGCTGCAAGCTGTAACTCCTGAGATGGATTTACCTGAAGTGTGCAGCCTCACTAACCAGGTAGGGGAAAGACACTATAGCAACGAATGTTTGCTACAGTTTGGGGATTGCCCAGTGCTTTGGCAGGTCAGATTATTTATGGACTTTCTGCTGATCCCTTACTGAGCAGTTTCATGTTGGGATTTCCTTTCCTTCAACCTCTTTGGTGTCACTTCAGCCACCACCACACAGCTGCACTTGCTGCCTCCTGAATGGAGGCAGAGGACACACTTCAATACCTTCCTCTCATGGGGCTTCTCCTTCCTTTTGAGAGCCACTTGGAGAGAAAACAGAAGAGACAGTGTTTTCCTTCAACTCTGATCCTTTTGGTATTTGTTAGCAGCTTTCAGTATCACCACAAACCTGAGTGAGCCTGCCTTTGGAAAGGTTCCTTGGTGAATACCAACAATTTTTTTTCTGCGTGTTTTCTACATTTTTTTTCTTTAACTTGCCTCAAATAAAAATTTAGGTGCTTTATTTCTCTGCTTAAACCCATGTGACCTTCTGCAGGAATACATATGTTAAACAGTCTGGCACTTAATAGCTGAAGCTGTTGCCTTCCACTACAGTAGAATTTCAGTATCCTTAAAACAGCCCAGGAAACGAGATGCTTTCATTCCTTTGACCTGCAACATTTCAGTGTCATTTTCTGTTTTGCAGAAGCACTGATCCATCCCTTCAAAGCTGTCTGTGGCAACTTGTGCATGCAGGGGAGGAAAGGATGGGCTGTGGTGAGTGTAATAAAACTGAAGGGAGTGGAGAGAGATGCCTGAAAAATTCCAGGTGCTTTATTAAGCCCCCTTTCCATAATTTCTGGGAGGGAGAGAGGGAAAAGCATCTCTTTCAAGCTTGGCTAGGCTTAGAATTAGCTGCTGGTTTGCTTTTGTTGTCTGCACACCTTCATGGTGCTGCTGCTGGCTTGTTAGGCTGCAGCTCCTGAGCAGCCAAGGCTGTTCCTGTGTGCAGAGGGCCATGGCTTCATCTCACCTTCACAGGTATATTGCTTTGACTTTGGGAGCTGAGAGGAAGGTCTCAATGTTACCTCTAATTAGTCATTTTTGTTGTTGTTCTGGTTTTCCCTAGTATAACTCGTTTAATGTGAACTGTAATTTGCTTTGAATACCTCCATGCCATTGCTTAAGAAATGAAAGGTGGAGGGGGATGTGTGCTTGGTTTTTTTATATTTTCTTTTGCTTTGATGAAACAATAAATTTTTGAAGAAAATTATCTTTCTGGTTTAATTTCAATATATTTGAGAAAACCTTAAAAGCTTTTGGAAGACCTGACTCTTAGCTATCTAAAGGTAGCAAGGATGTAGCTTGGAAGGCTGGAGGTTTTTCTAAATATTTTTATAACTACTTCTCATTTTTGCTTACTAACAGGAAAATAAGCTTTTTTATGGTGGTGTATGAAGCATTTGATCACCTTTACTCATAATAACACCAGGAAAGATTTCAACGCACTTGACATTTCAGTGTCTCTGAAGGAGGTGGGGCACATCCCAAAATATTCCTGAGGAATGTGCTGTAAAAAAAGAATCCTTTCCCAACTCTTTCATAGCTATCAAAATCTTCAGTGTAAGGGTGATGACTTGAACATTTGGATCCCTTTTGAAAAGGGGAAGGGAACCTATTAAGGTCCACAAGCTGTTGCTAACCTCCACCTGTGTATGTTCTATTCCCTTTCCCACAAAGCAAAATTGCTTCATAAAATGTGGAGTTTGGTTGCCAGAGCTGTTCAGATATCAGCTCACTCAGGCTATCATACACAGGGGATGGTGATTCCCTGAGCTCTGTGAGGGTTCCTTTCTGCCAGAAGGCACTACAAGTACAGGCCCTGCCATTTTCTTGCACCCTGAGCTCCTGGGCAACAGGGGGGTTTTGGCAGTAGCTTTATACAGAGGATGAACCCTGGTTTTGCTGACTGTAGTCTCCATTTACAGCTTGCACTCTTTTATATTACAAAATGGGTCAATGCTTTTCTGCATCTTTTGGAACAACATAAAGACAGGCCATAAACAAAAAATTTCTGATAATGAAAGTAGATTTAAAAGTGTCTAAAGGTGCTTATTTCTATGATACTTAGCCTGCCCTGAACTGTAGAAAGCAGAAACCTCTTTTAAAGTTTATTACCCTGAATATTTCTGTTAATGAAATAAGGATCTAAAGCCATAAGCAATATTATAGTTATGACAAGCTTTTTAAAGGTGTAGCTTGCTAAACAGAGTGAAGGAAATGGTTCGGATTCCCTTCTCTCCATTTTACTGAGCTGCTGGTTGCTGTTTGAGGAGGTAACATGAAGTCACAGATTTGAAGGTAGAAGATGAAAGCAAGGGGCTGAATGAAGCCCCAGCTCTGCCATGTCTGTCAGTGTTCCCCTTGGATGGGTGCCTGGAAGCCCAGCCTGTTGCACACAACTCTGCTGAAAAGGGCTCCCAGAGTAACTCTGCAGGAGGGATAAAGGACCAGGGTGCTGTGCTCAGGCTGATCTATTTCCCCTGGATTCATGCAGGTGTTACTGACCTGAAGGGAAGAGGTAATTGGCACTGTTGCCATGATCAGTATTCCCTTGTCAGGTGCTCACAGGAGAAGCAGTACCTTCCAGAGTGACGTGTCCTACTCAGATCGGTACCAAGTAGTTTAAATTTGTTAATTATAGATACTCTGTGACATGTTACAGCTGTTGCAGTCAAATTTTGCAGTCTACTTTGTGTTGTTAACAGTTTTTTGTCCTCGCACAGAGCTGTCTGTTGCATTTGCATTCAAAACCCTTACCTACTTCATCAGGAAAACTGCTTTTCTTAAGTTACCTACTACTCTTCCTGTTGTTACAACAGATCTCGAGCTGTATCAGGCTCAATCCCAAATATAACTTCATGTTTGGTTTAAAGTCAAGAAAGATCTAAAGGAATAATGTTAGATGTTATGTTTAAATGGATTAAGGATCTTCATCTCTACTGAAAACATTGCACTAATCCTTTTTGCTTGCTTTTACATTTTTAATGGCTTATATTAATATGGCTGGGCTGTAACTTTGAAAAGACAGAGGACTTAAAATGTCAAGCAATTCAGGCAATATTGTTTAAAATAATTTTTAGAGGGGTACTTGACCACTTCTGTCACTCTAAGGAGAGATATTGGAAAAAACTATTCTATGGCTGAACAAAGCACAAGACTAAATTTTTCGTGTCTAGGTATGTTACCCTGTTATTCTGTTTAGCTGCATGCAATCAATATGTGTTGTTCATTTGCATTGGGTTTTTTAGTGAGCTTTTTTTTTTTTTCTTTTTTGGCCAAGTGATTCCTGAACTATCACTGAGTAAATTATAGAAACACAGCTATTTTGGAAAATAAATCACTTTGTTTTAGATGGATTTTTTTTTTTTTTTCTTCTTCTGTTAGTGATTGAAATGGTCTTTCACAGGGTATGAGGGCCTGAGCTCCATATTCACTAAAAAAGCTGACAATTTATTCATCAGTTGGTTGCACTTCAGGGAGGTGTTTTGGAAAAGCTTTCACTGGTACTGGTAGAAGCTACAGTAATGTCTATTGGCAATGCCAGTGGAAAGATAAATTGAAATGATAAGAACAGAATATGATGCCATTTTTGTGTGTTAGAATTAAATTAAGTAGAATTAAAACATACCAGAACAATCAATATTTTCCAGTGCCTTTCACCATTGCCACCAGTGGGAGATGTCCTGCCGAGTCCACAAAGTTCAGATTCGTGTCTGCTTTGGATCTTGTTTTGTGAGGTTTTTTTTTCACTTGTACTTTGAGACAGAGATGTGACTGGAAAGAGAGACATTTCTGCTGCTCCCTTCAGAGGAGCTGAGGTCCAGCAGGGTTGCTGCACTGGGTTTTTACAGGTGCAGAACAGCCAGTCCAGAGCCAGAGCCCCTCACAAGCTGTGCCACTTCCACACCGAGTCTAGCCCTGCCCTCTCTTGTCCAAGAATCATTGCTCTACAGCTGGGGAAATAATGGTGGAGGGGTTTTTTTCAGGCTTGGCCAGGTCAAAACACTTCACTTCCATTTTGAATGCAAGTATTTGAGTCTGCTTCCCAAAGCTGGCAAATGTTTCTGTACTTTACTCCAAAGCTGTCAAGATGAAAGGAAGGCATTTTGTTGTTAGGGTTTGATAAGTCTGCATTCTGTCCCTGGTGTAGGAAAGAAGGGCTGCTGGAGGTCAGAGGCAACTGAATTAGCAAGAGATTCTAAAATGGCTTTGAAAACAGAATAAAAATATGCTGTCTTTAGGCATAATGTCAGTCAGTCCAGATTTTACAGGGAGCAAAGAAATGCTATTAGAGACCAGCAGTGTTTTTTATTTTTTTTCCTTAAAGGAATTATTTCCAGAAATATTAAAAGAGACCTTGTAGTCCTGACACGATTAAAAAAAAAAAAATTATCTGAACACTGAGAAAATATACCAGCATCTTCTAGTGTACCCCTACAAGCTTTTGCACAATTATAATAAGGTAAAATCCTCGGGTCAAGAGTAGCTTTGCAAAGCATTAAGCTAAACACATATGTATTTGTCTGTTTTTCACGGGAGGATTAGTGATTTGTTTCTTTGTGAAACTCTACCCTGAGCTCTTAATTAAGCTTACCAGGCACAAGTGCACTTCAGGTGATCCAGACGACCTTTAAAGGGCCTGCAGCAGATGGTGCAGAGTCTGCATTCCGTGCAGTATTCTGCTGTTTTGTCTGTTAAATAAGTATCTAATTACTCCCAGTCTTATCTTATTTCAACACGGTGTCACTAAATTACTTACATGGCTGTAAGTGAGGTAATCCATTGCCAATCCGATAAGCTTTCAGCTTGACTTTTTGGGAAGTCAACTTGCACCTGATGAGAATTCACTTTCAAGCAGACAGGAGCATCTCCCAGTACTTTTCCAGAGGCTCTTAACAAGATCATTCACTGTCTTTCCCACATAGCTTTTCTTTAGCAGTTCTAAGTAAATTACTGTGACAAATTTGGAGTGGTTTTTTTTCCCTCCCTGAAGTTTCTTTTTTGGTGGGCAAAATGGCTTCTATTTGTCATGTTTTTCACTGTGATGGGCCAAAAGAGGCAAGCACTTCTGAAATGAAAGCGTCAATTCTTCATATGTGGGCACCACACCATTAGTTTGCTATTTTTGTACAGCACATAGGCAGGTAGTTGAGGCAGTTTCTTCTTCAGTGTTGTCTTGGTGGTATCTAAGGTGTGAAAACAGGTTATTTCTGGAGACAGAATATAGATTTTTCCTCATTATGACTCTGTCTCACTAATTCTGAGGTGGTGTCTGAAAAGCTTGGCAATACTGGGGAGGTTTTCCCTTGTCTCAGCGTTCCTGTAATCCATCCCCTCTGCCTGGCAGCACACCTGCACAGGAGGGATGTGAGCCACTGAAGGAAATAAAATAAATGCATTTCTTGTATGCAGTCATGTACTGAAAAAAGGGGAGATGTCCTGTGATTAAGAACACCACAGTTTCTGGTCTCCAAATAGAATTTTCTCTCTGGTTCTATCTTCAAAATATGTTCTGGCTCTCACTGCTCTGTGTCCCTGTGCAAGCTGCTTGTCCTGCAGGAATCAGTGAGGGTCTGCAGGCACGTGTTACACTGAGCTCAGGGCAGGATGAGGCTCTGTGAAATTGCCCACACACCTTTACCTCTGTGGCTTTTCTACAGTAACAGTATTGAGTGGATAAAACATTTGGGAGAAGCATATCAATCTCAGTACTCAATGGGTGCTTTGTGTTCTATCGAATTAATATGCTTCATAATTGCAAGATACAAGCTGGTCTGGGTGTTTGATATAGATTACTCAGCAGGTCTTAAGGACAATAAATATTGATTTTTATTTTTGGCTTTGCTGTCTTTTTTTTTTTGATGAGGTTATTTCAACAGAATCAGCCATTCAATTAAAATGTTGTGAAAGGCACTTGATTCAGTCAAAACTCAAGATGAGCTCTGTCAGACATGCTGGGCTGAGCACCACTGCTGCCTCTGCAACCCTTGTCCTTCTGGGTAGTTCCTTTCTGCTTTTGCACAGCAGAGTCATTTCTACCATGACTCCCACCCTGAGCAACAGAACATGATCTGTTTTGTTTGAATGTAAGATTCAGGTTCAGACCAGTGTTCTTTAGGTTGTGTTTAAGAGGGTGTCAAATGAGATAAGGCAGCATTGCATTTTCTACTTGAAACTATATAGATGTAGCCAGTGAAGGGAGATGTCTCCTGTTCCTGTAATTTGAGTCATTGTCCTTAATCAAATTCTCAGAGCAAAACACAGGAAAAGCCAACCTCACAGGCAGCCTAACAACCTCTTTGACTTTAGTCTCTGAGTTCCCATAAATAGTTTACAAACTAATTGTCTTTAAAAGAGAAAACCCTGTTACTAAGGTCAGGATGTTTAATGTATTTCTGGTGAATATGCAATTTAATCTAATAGCACTGTTCCTAGCTGTTAATATCCATGGATGACCTGTTTGGCATGAGCTTCTGAGAGCAGAGCTGTCCCATTAACCTGCCAGGATATCTGTTGGACTCATTTGGAGAGGGATTTGGAAGAGCTTGAAGGAGATCATTGTAAACATGGTAGTAGGATGCCAGGGAAGTGTTACCAGGAGCATACTTGCTGGTTTTATTGCATGATCAATTGTTAAAAAGGTCATTTATGTTTTTGCATTAGAGATCATACCGAGCTAAATAAGAACATTTTGCCTCCCAGTTGGTAATTTCTGTAAAGCTGGATAAAAGCTTCAGCTGTAGACTTTGAGCTTTATCTCATTCTGTGGGTTGAAAATCCTGAAGTATTTCTTCCCCCCC
>VZTR01007315.1:37737-59361 GCA_013400775.1 Chaetops frenatus
CTTTTCCTGACTTTGGGTGTCTGCTGCGGCTCTCCATCTCCTTGGTCACTCTTGTTCATACAATTTTGCTCTTGTACTTTTACCTATCATGCTCAATACCTACCAGATAAAGATATCTCTCTCATCCCCTCTCCTACCTTGCTGAAGCTGACCTGTTTTTAATACATGTGAAAAAATTAAGTCCTATTGTTCAAAGACATCTTATGTTGTTGTACACAAAGATAGTTTTCAGAGCTTGAACTGAAGCAAATGTGTAATTTAATTTTCTATTTAGGATTGCCACTACAGGGTGTCAAATTGCTGCTGCTCTAAGTGAGACTGCACAAATGAATGTAACAGCCGTATTTGCACTACAGTAAACCGTAACAAGTCAGTTTAGGATTTTGTCTCGGGAAACACTGAGTGGTTTTATTAAAAAGCATTCACCATTCACAGCTGCAAATCCTGTCTTTATGCATGAATCCAAGAATCAGCTAAGTGTTAATGCATGAGTTGAAGGACTTATTGGCAACTGCAAGAACTTCTCTTTTATTTCTACAGTGAAACTTCAGAGCAAAGTAGCATAAGTAACCCTTTTTTTTTTTTTTTTTTCCCTCTGAAGTATTTTTGAATTGTGGAAGCAGCATGATTTGAAAATATCCCTTCCTCAGTTGGTTTTTTCACGCAATGCATACCGGAATCATCACCATGTATATTTGTCAATGGGCCTTTCTTGTATTTAGTTTTTAATTTTTTTTTCTAGTTAGCTCAGGCTTTGAATAAAAGTTAGAATATGTGGGTACTTAACTCATTTGTTCATGGCTTCTCCAAAAATCACTAAACTGCAGAGGGAAGTACATTGGAATTCAAGTTGTGAGAGGGGTCTCTATGATCCTGAAAAGAAGTCCATCTCAAATTGGAAGTTGTAGGAAAAGCCTAGTTCTTCTCATCAAAAGCAATATTTTGGACTTCCAGATGATTTTTATTTTTATTTAGGTCATGTTTTGTACTCACAATTTATGTTAGAGAATCTTGATACTTTTATATATCTGAGACCTTTTTCAGTGATTGCATAGTAATTATTTCATAAATGAACTGAAATATACTTGTAGACACATCCAAACCATAGCCTTATTCCAAAATATCAGTGTCCATTCCACAAGCTAGGAAAGGATATACATGTTAAATAATATGTTTCCAGAATCAGGCAGGAAATTTATAATTTGGGAATAAATATCAAAATTGGTGTTTTCAAGTACAAAACCAAACCTTTCATCTTCAGCTCTCTGATTACTCAGCAAAAGGTAAGTGAATTTTTATAGAGGAATCCTTGTGACTCAGAGTATGCTTGGCATTATGATTTATGCCATACATGAACAACTCTGGTTTTTGCCCTATGCTTTTCACCCTTGTTGTGCAGAAAGGAGCAGCTCTAATGTGCTCAGGAGAGAATTCCCAGGTGTAAACTCCATTTTTCTGTCACTCCTATTTCTACCATTCACAACAATCACAGTTCTTATCAATTCTTTTAAGAGGAGAGGGTGTTGAATATTGTTTTCCTAGCAATGACTACATAACCCAAGTGAAAATCTTGTTCTGTAGAATGAGGGGACTGACCAACAAAAAAGGATTTTATAGTTTTCCTAAATTATACTGCTTTTGTAGGGACAGCTAGTGCTAGGTGATTCTTGCTGACAGTGACAGGCCATTCCAGCCAAAAATGTGTAGACTTATCTGTGTAGAATCAAAATAATAGTTATAAGATTTTCCTGTGTTAGACACCTAATCCAACATTTTGGCCATAAAAATCATACAGGTTTTAGGGAAAAATATGTTCTAGAACAACAACAAGGGCAAGGTCTAAATTTCCCTTTTTGAGACATAAGATTAGTTCACTCCTCTGGCTTATGCTGGTCCAGGTACTGAACATGTTAGAGCAGCAGTAGAATGCAACAAGGTCTAAGAAAATTTACCATAGCCTGGGGTAGCTCTCTTGTTGCCTGGGGCACTTTTTAAGCTAGGCCATGTTCCTTAGGGAGACTGAAGCCCTCAGAAGGCTCAGCAGGGGGGAAAAAGGCTGAGCAATAATGCAGGCTTTCATGTTTTCCTACTGTTTTCCATACAGGAGGTCACCTTTCTCTCCTCTGCCACCTTGGGCAGCTCCTGGGGCTGCCTGTGTGCTTTTGCAGCATTGTCAGGAGTGCTCAGGACTAACATTGTCCTCTTCAGGGTTTCCTCTTCAAATGAGAATAGGAGGTGGATGGTCAGTGGTGGAATGTGAACAAGTTAATTTGAAAGATGCTTCTTCGCTGGTGTTGAGCTTTACTTTTGCTCTTAAATTGATTTCTTTCTTATCTTAGCTCCATGGATGAAGCCACCTTAGTTAAAACTTTAAAGAGGTTCCCATCAAGGTGTCACTTAACAGGCTGCCTTTCAGAGAGGAGAAAAACAGTTCCTGTCTGTCCTTTACTCTGAACGTTTGCAGAGGACAAGATTAATGTGCTTTTCATGTTCAGTCATGACATGGGAAATGGTTATTTGCTATTTCTTGATGATTCAGTTCATGGTTCTTCCCCACTCAATCCTGAGACACTTGTTTCCAGAAGGCAGGGGAAAGATAGAAGAATTTTGTGAATATAGTTGTACAGTAATACTGAATTTGTGGTGGGTTTTTTTAAGTGTTAAAAGTTGATTTTCACATGCTTTCAAAATGTGTAAAAAGAGAGGCTCTGGTACTGCCTGTGCCTTGCAGTCCTCAATGAAAAAACCAAACAAAACCAGGAAAAAAAAAAAAAAGAAACAAAAACAAAACAAAAAAAACCACCAGAAGACATGTAGGTTGCACAGTAAGATTCTTCTCATTATGGAAATGATGGAAAACCTATAAGGGAGGAGCAAGAACCATCCTATTAGTCACAAAATCAAATCTCTATATGAAAAATCTGATGCTCTCTTGGTCTATCTGACGATTTGTTGAATTTTTTGAAATAATGATTTTGAAAAACCGTGGCAAACACTTTAAAAATCCCATGTTTCTAGTTTGCCTGCTGTGGGAATGCTATCTGCAACTTGCTGTTATCAGGAAGAAGTGGGAAAGGCTCATCATTCCCTCTGTCCCATGCATGGCAGGAGATGGTTCCTGAAGAGCTGCTAGAGCAGAACAGGAGAGAGGATTGAGGTGCACAGAACATGCTGGGCTTTCTCTCACAGGCTCAGCAGCTTCACATGCTGGGTTTGCTGCAGGGGAGCAAACAGCAAAGCTCTGGAAGTGGCTGCAGTTCAATGGATACTGAAGTACTGCTGAAAAAAGGCAATCTAATTATAAATTTTATTTTCATGCAAGATGCCTTACAGAGATCACCCTCACCCGAAAGCTGCTCACATCAATACGGTCATGAGCAAAGGTGATCTTTTGTTAGCTTATATTTTTACACGGCAGTTGTACAAATCCTAATCATAAAGGCAATGTTTGGTCAAGCAGCTGTAACCTGCTCTGTCACCACTCACCTCCTCTAAGTTGCTGTATACCTTCACAGCAAACATAAAATAAAAGAGTTGAGATGAAAATGTGGCATGATAAAGTGCAACCCACGCAGCAGGTGGGGGAAGCAGCAGAATATGCTTGAAAGCAGGAAAGATAGTACATCAGAAAATACTTAGTTCATACACTTTCATGTTTATTGTATTTGAACTTTTTTAGAGAATTGCTGTGCTTAGTGTTTTTCACCTTTCCCTTTAGAAATACTTGAAATATGAGACACAAACCTACCTTTTCTTCCAAATTAAAAAAGAATAGACATGAGAAATGATGTAGCCTATGACACCCCATTTTTCTCTGGTATACCTCTAAATTCCGTGTGTTCATGCACAAACATACCTACACACTCTTCTGACATTAAAATATTCCACTCTGTAGATGATTAATGTATTTCCATTCATGTGCCAGATTTGTCTGAGCAATGTGGGACAAGGAAACTGTGATCATGATAACAGTTTGGGGGAAATCAGTTCATAGTCACTCTCAAAGAAGAGTAATGATGCAGACTTCAATAAGTACTGGAAAACTCCAGTATTTTCCCAAGTGCTTACAGACTGTGGGGCACAATTAACAAATTTAAGCACGTTTTTGCTTAATGTGCTGCTTAGAATATGGAGGCCATGCTTATTTTCAAAAGAATTTTGAGCCCTTTAGGGAATGTTGTTGGGACCTGCAGCTCATTTCTCTGAAAAAAATTACTTTCCCTTTACTGCTTTTCTAAGCAGTTCAGTCAAGAGGTTAGGAGGGATTTACCACAATCAGTTTAATTATTATACCAAAGAAATTTTGAGGAGCTGTGGCCTCCATTAATGCTGCAGCTGTGAAACACAGCTGAATATAAGACATGAAGCTGCAAAAAGGGACTGGAGGGTACCAAGGTCACCTCATCTTTTGCTCTCAAGCAGTAACAGCAAGCATGGCCCCTGGGGCTGTGTGCAGTGACTCTGCAGGCAGCTTTTGGGTTGTGTCTTTGATGCTTTGCAAATTCTCCTTTGCAGCCATGGAAACCTTCCAAATTCTTCAATTAGACTCTGCATTTTGCCATCTCACTGATCCCAGTGGCTGCTTGTAACCCGTGTCTCTTCTGCTACAAGCACTGCTGCCTTCCTCTCTGTACAGCAGTCTTTACTAGAATGTCAGTTTTGTGATCTTGGACCCTTTTGGGGAATGTTTTCCTTCATCATTCGTGTCCAGTTCTTGCTTGGACTCTCATTCTCTTTTTTTTTTTGTGTGTGTGTACCGGTCAAAAGATTTTTAACTTGGGCAGCGTCCATTGTAGACACAGGAGCTCTTTTCTGTATCACACCCTCTGAAAGCTTACAGAATGTGAAAAAAAATGTGGCTTTGGGGGAAGACAGAAACAAAGGGGTGGTTAAATGCAAAAATAGGACTTGCTCTCTCCATCTCACCAGAAGACCCAGGCCCTGTGACAGTGATGTGGGGGCAGCAATGGCCAAGTGTGAACAGCATGGGGAAGTCATCAGCAGTCCCTGGGCAGTGTGTTCCAGGGAGCTGCATGGCAAACAAGGGGACATTTCTGACACTGCAGAGGGCAAGGCAATCGTCTGTGCAGCCATAAAAGAACCTTCACCTTTCCTGGCAGAGACTGACACGGCAGTAAACAAGCTCAGGCTGCGAGAGGCACATGGTAAGTGTTGCAGATGAAGTCATAAAAGTCTGGCAGCCAATGCACTTCATGTCTTTCATAAAATCTGTGAAGAAGCAAATGGGAAGCCAGGGACTGGCCAAAGCATCAGTGCAAATCAATCTGCTTTTCACCATCTCAGGGAGAAAAAGCAGACCTGAAAGACCTGCTGAGCAGATCTCTTCTGAAAGGTCATGTGCTGGCACATGTTACTGGAACTTGCAAAGCAAGACGGGGTCCAACGAGCTTGAATGAGTTGGGACTGGTAGAGGGATGGAATTTTTATTCTTTTTTTAACTTGGGGTTTCAGCAAGCCTGAGATAATTCAGTCATCTGCTTTCTGTGACTCTCCAGTGCTCTGTCTGGGACTGTTATGCACACACTGAAGCAGCTTGCTGTGGTTTGTGCTGCTGCCTGGGTCTGATTTATTTTGTCAAAATTTCTGGAGGAAACACTAGCAGCTTTTTCACACTGATTAAGAGGAAACGTTTCCTTGGCTTTGGAGCTTTTAAGGGAAATCTTAAACCCAGTTGGAAACTTTTTCTCTTGTCTTGAGACAAATACCAGTTTCACTGGTTAGTTCTTAAGTAGAGGCTCTCTGAGCCGCTCTTCCAATGAATTTTTGAGGAAACTTAACGGTGACTGCCTAGAAATAGATATCAGATGGTTTTGAAGCTGAATTCATGTCTTCCGTGGCTGAGTTTGCACTCCCTCAGTTACTTTCTCTTTATTCTGGCTTTTTTTTTTTGCACACATCTTGCCTGTCCCAGGCTTTGCTGTAGTGCAGTGAGTTTGAATGAACTGAAAGGGGTCTGTGGATGCCTGTGGGTCAGGACAGTAGGACAAGGGCTGCCAGAAGGAGAGGAAGAGAGCAGAGCCTTCTCACAGTGCTAAGAAGTTATCAGATGAAATCACATCCTTGGCAGCTGTGCTCTGGTTCTGGTTTTAACTTTTATTTTCCTGAAAAATCTAGGGGAGTACTTACTAAGCTTGCCTCTGGAAAGCTAAAAAAAAAGAAGTTTGCTGTTTTTTGTGGTGTTCTAGGCTGTGATCTATCTACTCTGTAGGATTAGCAATCCACCACAGACTTCTGTAATCCCTGCATTGCTGGTTGTACAAACCTTTAGTACTTCTCTTAGTCAGGAATGGGTGATTTTCATCTTCCAAAGTCTCAGTTCCTGCACAGGGAAATGAATCCTTATCTCTCTGGATGAACTGAGCCTGCTTGTTAAGTGACCCTGTTGGGGGGAAGAGCTGCTGAGCAATTTGTTGGGAGGAAAGACAAAACCTCACAATTAACTTGAAGAGGTTCGTGGTTTTTTGGCTCTTGGCCACAAATGTTTAATAGCAGGTCAAGCTTGGCAGAGCAGCTTTTCTACCCAGAGCTGAACTGGTAAGTCAAATTCACTACTCTCTGACAACTTAATTTTGACTTCAGGCTTGGGGACAAATCACAAAGGAACACGAGAGTAATTGTGCAACAGCTGTCACAGGAGGAGGGGGAAAATTAAAAAAAAAAAAAAATCAGTGTATAAGTCATGGCATGCTACTTGAGGAAGCATAACACTTGCAAAAGTGTCCCTGGAGCAGAATTGCTCATATTTCTGAGTTTTCTTTCATAAAAGAAAATCCAGCTAGTTGTTGAACTAGACAGTTGCTCCACAGATGTTAGCTTGGCTGCAGCTCTAACACAGTTCTGGAAGTAAGGGAACACATCACATGTGCTGTGTACACAATTCAAATGACATGTTTAACTTGTCAAGAAAAAGGATTTTGAGCATAAGGCAAAATCAGTAAGATGGTTCTTCTGGGACGTTTTTGGTGGTAAAGATTCCATTAAGAGAAAAAAAATAGGCTTTTGCATCTCTGGATTTGGAGATGAGAGAAATATGACACTGAGCTTGAAGAGTTGCTTGCTCTCAGGCTGAAGTGTGCAGACATGATTGTGCTTTCAAAACAATCAGGAAAAGTGAGGCTGTGTTGCCAGTGGAGAGACATAAGTGACTTCTGAGAGTTAAAAGAGCATTTGCTGTGGTAGCTGGCAGGGAGCTGCAAAAAGAAGAGAACAAGGGAGAAGTTGAGCTAGAAATACAAACAGTTAGAAATAGAAGGCTGAAAGATTAGGTTGCATCAGAGCTTACCAAATGTCTCAAATTGAAATTGGAAAGGAATAAAGAAAGCGAAGATAAAAAAATCTTCCTTCCCCTCTCAATCACCTCTTCACTCTTTGAGAACATCATCTTCTTCAGTCAGAACTTTTTGCTCTCCTGAATAATAGTTGAGGGTGAATCACTGTGCTTGAGAAGAGCTCTGCCTCTAGTAGTTTAGCTGTTAAATAAGCTGAAAGTTGGGTAATTCAGTTTGTTTTGGAAGCATGGTTCAGAAAACACCACTCCCAGATTCTAGCAGACCATCACCACTGAAGGGAGAGAAGCAAAGGGGAAACCAAGCTTGTGAATGAATAATTGTGATGATGCTGGAAATGGTAGACTTAGTCAAAGGTGGATGTGAAGTTATTTCCCTCTCAGCTTTGTGCAGGGAAATTCATTTCTGCCTGCATATAGCAGAGCAGCTTTGAAGCAGCTTTTCACATGCTATATAAATATGTATGAAAAAATGTTTACAACAAGATTAATCCCTTTTTGCATCTCAGTCTTGCAGGCGGCCTCAAAATGGATTTCTAATGCCAATCAGAGTACTTGCACCTCTGCTTGAACTTTTTGCAAAATCCCTTCTCCAAAGGGAGAGGAAAGGTAGAGTTCAGCTCAAGCTGCTGCCTCCAATTGCCTTGCCCAGTCTGTGCCCTCCCTGCCTCTTGCAGCAGTGCCTGTGCTATGGACAGGAGTTAGGCAAGTTTGCTGGGAGTTTTTAATTTCTTTCACTTTCTCTAGTCTTTGCAGTAGGTAATACTGACCCAGATCTCTTATTCAATCAATCCCTTTTCCCGAATTAGTGGAATGTTCTAACTCTTCTCCTTGGCTGTGCTTACATTATTGTTTTCCAAGTTTGTTTGAACTAATTCCCAGAGAGCTTTTGAATGTGCTAACTGTATAGAATACATTACTTTGCCATCTGTTTTGGGAAAGACACTTTTCCCATTACATTCCTATCCTGTAATTATTGAAACTCTACAGTGAACTCTGCAAACCACAGGTATTTATAGCCTTACAAGCATACTTTCTTTTGTTTCAGCAAAAATATACAAGGAAAAATATTTGTTCAACTTTTGCATGGTTTTTTTTTTTAGTATCCTGAGACTGATACTTGTGTGGTAGTTTAATAATTAATTTATCCCTTGTATATAAACATCATTACTTATATGTTGAGGGTCCAAGTAAGACATTTGATTTGAGATTCAGCTCTTGTCATGGAAAAAATTGATTTGGGGTTCAGGTTGTGTGTAAAGCTTGTGCCAGTGCAAGGCAGCCCACTCCCACTGGAACCCCAGGTTCTGCTAAATGCATCTCTCCTTCCCCAGCTGAGCTGTGGCCTGGACTTGTGAGTGGGCTGCACCAAATAGCTAATTGTGAGAAACAACCCCAAACAATTAACTGTTTTATTTAACTGTCTTAAAATGCCACTTTTCTGGTCTGTGTTTTCACCATGACTTAATTTTTTTTTTTTTNTTTTTTTTTTTTTTTTTTTTTTTTTTTTTTTTTTTTTTTTTTTTTTTTTTTTAACTTTCGTGGTTTGATACAGAACAGGAGGAAATGGCAGTAAGGAATCACAAGGCATATAAAAATATCCTTTTTTATTATTATTATTAGCTATTTTCAGCAGATTTATGTGCAAGTAATTTTTTTTAGGGGTTTTTTTGTGTGTGTGTGTGTGTCTGTTCCTGGAGAAGAAGGCTTGGAAGTGGATTCTAGATCTTTAAAAAAAATAAATGCAGGGAGAAAACTTACTGTTGGCTGTTGATCTGAAGATGCCCCCAGGAACCAGCAGTGTTGTGGGGAGGTGATCTCCTGAGTGCTTGTGGTCAGGAAAGCTCCTGCATCCTTGGGTGCTTTGGTGCAGATTCTATCAGTGTCTGCTGCAGCCTGTGTATTTCTGGGCTGAATCAGACTTCAGGTCGTGCAGTGACCTCCCTGTGTGGTGGCAGAACCTTTCCTAGCAAAATTCAGGGTGTTCCAGTCCAAAAGAAATCAATGAACCCCTTCAGGTTTAAGTGTGAGCACAGTTTCTGTCTCAGACAGAGCTTGTGGACTTTGTCACTGAAAGCCATTTGTCATCATGTCCTTAGTGATCAACGGCAGCAAGGATACCTCTATAGAATCATTATTTTCTGGGGTGTCAGACCTTGGTTTTCTGTAGTTTACATGAGGAATATGGGTTTGGGTTAAAGCAGAGAAGCGAGAACAAAGCTTTATTTTCTCTCCCCAGAGCTGTTTCCCCTCCCTTTTCCAGTAACCATACTCATGGGAGGCCTCTGGTTTTCTGAAGGTGTTGATGCAAGCTGGAAATGGGATCCTAAAACTAAAATATGAAATATCTAAAACCTGACTGGGGGGCAGCAAGGCATGCCTGAGCCAGATCAGCTCCTCCAAAAATTTCTGAAAACACAAACAGTACTGCAAAGACAACTGGATCAAAATCCTTTGTTAGGTAGCAGCCACCTCTGTGTACAATAAACACTTTCTTAGTGCAAAAAATATTTGTTTTCAACTGTTTTGGAACTGTTTTGGCAATATTTTCTGTGAGGTTTAAGGTGTTTATAGCACACCTGCTGACACGAATCCAATAATGGATTCATAGGCACAATCTAGCCTTGTTATTTTAAAGTTAGAGTGGTTAATAAGCATGAAGTAATACAGGAAATTTGCCTAGTAAAATAAATTATGAATACTTTAATCCATTTACCCTAATGCCTAATTTTAAAAAAGGGTAACCTAGGGTGTTGATTAGAGCTTTTAACAGAGAAAAAACTACTTCTAAAGAAGGAATTTTTTTTATTATTGTGCATTTATATGGATGCAAAGTGTGGAGTTTCCTCAGAGAACCCTATACCATTTGTTCTGTTGTGGGGATTTTTTTTGTTTGGGGGGGGTTTGGTTTTCTTGCTTGTTGGTTTCTTTGGGGATATTTTGAGGGTTTTATTTGGGGTTTTTTTCCCCTTTGAGCTAAAATAATTTGATTTTGGTTCAACGTGGGTAAAAATGAGTCATTATTTATTGACCAGAGGTATTGACTCTGAAACCTGTTTGCAACCAGAGGAAATTCTACATGGGAGGAGCCTGCTGGAGAGTTGTTCAATCCTCTCTTAAAAAGAGAGCCCTGGGTGAAGTTGTTCAGGGTGCTGTCAAGCCATGTCCAGAGCCCTTTCATCAAGGGACATGTCCCTGCTCCATGACCTGATTCCACCCCTGTGTATCTCAGCATACTTTTGCTCCTGATCTAGATTAATCTCTCTTACCCAGTGCTGAGAAGCCTGAAAAACTAGAAATCAAATGCTAAGTATAAGGAAGAAGTTAGGATTTTCTGTCAAATTATGTTCCTGGAAAATCTTTTTGGTTTCTGTATCCTTCAGATGTGTCTTCAAGTATATCCTTCACAAGGTCTGTAGAGAGCAAGTGAAAACATTTTCATTTTTTTGGTTTTGAGTGTTATATTCAGAAAATAACCAACTGGTTGGCTTGCACTTTTATTGAAAACAGTGGATCTTGGCTTGAGGACAGTTTGTTCAATACCAAGATGATTCACTCTTTCAAAAACTGCTGAGAGTTTCCTTCAGAGCAGCAGTTACTATAGCTCCTGTGAAAGGATGTGGTGGGAAAGTGTGGAGTTTGAGTAACTCTGAAAGAAGTGAAAATCTTAATAAGAAAAGTTCAGTTTAGGCTTTTTTTCTAATCAAATTTTTTTTAATTATAAAGAAATCCACTTAGTCCCTTCCCGTGTTTGCCACAGTTAACAGAAAACTAATGATTTTACATGTCTTTTTAAACAGGGAGTATTTTTCCCTAGTGAGGTTTTATAGGTTTCTGTCTGAAATATATATATAATTTATGGTTTGTTTTGAAATTTCCCCTTTGATATAGATAGTCAAAGGAAAAGAGAATCCTTTCCCCTGATCATGAGAAAAGTAATCTTAGGGGCTTTCATGTTGAATTTATCTGAACACGTTTGGGGATTTTTTTCCACTAGGTATATATTGGGGGAAATTTATGAGCAATTCTTAGGTCAATTCACTTCTACAAATTGAAGACTTGTGCATCTACCTAACATTATTTTTGATAGGAAGTAACAATACCCCCACATGTTGGGAATATTAACGACTTTGTGATGGTAGGGAGTTAAAAAGGAATTTCCTTGGAAAATTTTACTCTAAAAAAACAACCAGTTCCACTTGATTGTTTAAGTCCTCAACAAATGACAGAAATCAGTTGACCCAAATTGGTAACAGTGTTTTATTTATTGATCAACACTTCTAAACACAGTTTTGCACAGAGTTTGAGCCACCAACCAGCTATTCCTCTGTGTGAAAGTAATGCAAATTCTCTGGAGGAGTTATATCCCTTTTAAAGATCACCCCCTCAGTGTTGTAGGGTTGTGGGTTTTTTTGTTTTTTTTTTTTTTTTTTTTTTTTTTTTTTTTTTTTTTTTTTTTTTTTTTTTTTTTTTTTTTTTTTTTTTTTTGTGTTTTTTTTTTTTTTTGTGTTTTTTTTTTTTTTTTTTTTTTTTTTTTTTTTTTTGGTTTTTTTTTTTTTTTTTTTGTTNTGTTTTTTTTTTTTGTTTGTTTGTTTTTTGTTTTGTTTTTTGTTTTGTTTTTTGTTGGTTTTTTTTTTTGTTTTTTTTGTTTTTTTTTTTACTTTTCCTTTAAAATTTAAAGATAGAAAAAGTATGTTTATTGAGAAGAGTTAAAATTTTTTTTTTAAACCTTTTGGATTGACTCAGACCATGGAAAGCATTTCTCCCTCCTTCTGGAAGGCAGATTTCAGCATGACACCAGCCTGATGTACAATGCACATTTGATCTGGTACTGACATGACATTAAAAGTCAAAGAAAAGAAACTGAAGACATTATAAAATCAAGAGGAGCAGAAGATTTTTGTAAGCCAATTTTATTTTGACCAAGAGTGAAATGTAAGAGGTGGGGTTTTCTTTACTCTCATTGAGTTGCCCATCCTTTCAAAATGAATTTCACTGATATTATGTCAGTTGCAGAAAAAAAAAAATCGTCTACATGTATTTCCAGTTTATTGATCAAGTAATTTTATTGGATTTCTTCTTGAGAATTTAGAAGACAGTGGATTGAGGAGGTGTAGAAACAGCATCAATAAGAGTGATCTACTGTTGTCCCGAATGCATTAAAGATTCTGAGCTAGAATCAGCATCTCTTGCTGTGTGCATTACCAGGGCACCCTCTGGCTTCCAGAGCTCCTCAGCAGGAAGGAAACAAATCTGTCTTCATCAATTTCAAAGCAGAACAATGCTCTTTTAAAAGCTGTAGCAATACTGTACTATTTGAACTTGGCTTTAAAAATAAAAACAGCTTGTAGGACTTTTATTGCACAACTTGTGTTTTAATAGGTTCTTTAATAGGATTTTTAATATGAAAGAAAATCACCCAAATATTGTAGCGAATGTAATGGAGTAGTGCCTTTTTTTTTGTTTTGTTTTGTTTTGTTTTCCCAAGCTGATTAAGATAGAGCTGGATCACTGTGTTGTAAGTTGAGGCCCCTCAGGGAAATGTCTTCATAAAGAGGGTGGATTTTCTACTTTCTCACAGCAGAGTCATTGGGTGCACCCACACTGGCTTCCTTCTGAATGGCAAAAAGCTGGGGGCTGGGCTCTGGGAGCCCACCCAGCCCAGCTGCACTGCTGGGGCTGGGGTGTAACTCTTCCTGCTCTCAGAGCATCTGCCCCGTGTGATGGTTCCCTCCCCAGTGTGTCACCCTGCTTGCTGATGTAGAGTCAGGGGGTCACAAAATGGTCTGAGTTGGAAGGCATCAGTTTGGGTCTAACTTGGGACCAGAGGTTTGGATCTGAGCAAGGCAGAGCCCTTTGCTGGGGGGTTGATAAAGCAGCAGTGTCTCACTGCTCAGAAGTGGTGGTGGCATTCCACAAAGGCTGTAGGAACAGAACTCTGCTGTGGACTCAGTGCCTGGCCACATCATCAGGCAGACCACTGCACACTCCTGCTTCTTCTTCAGGCTGTTATCTCTTGGCATTATGGTTTTAGTGCAGAGCTTCCTCCCCCTGTCTCTTCTTATGCTGCAGATCACACAACTTGTTCCATAAGTGTTTTTACATCAGTCACAGAGGTGTGAACCCATTGTCTTGTTTGCACCTTTTCCCCTCAAAGCTCATGGTTTAATCCATGCATTCCCTAAAGTGGCCATGTGAGGTTTTCCTTGGTTTTAATTCACCAGTTTGAAGGAAGAATGAGCAGCAATAGAGAAGAGGTTTCCAGATGGAGCTATAACATCCTGGAAGAAAATAATCTGGCTTCATGCTTGTACCTGAGTACTGGCCTCAGGCTTAAAAACCTCTCATGAATCTATGGCATTATTTGCTAATTGTTTATGTCATATATAATCCAGATTAATTTATACTGTAAATGTCATTTTGCAGATCAGTTGAGCAAACTAAACCGGCCTGCAGGTATGGAACATGAGTTAATTAATGTATTTCTATTAGTGTAGTATCTTTGCACCTTCCACATAACATCAGTCATGGTACCAAAGTTTGCACTGGATTTCCTAGAACTTGCTGCCAGGGGAGAGCCATGAGTACCACCTAATCCATCTTTGGGTGCTGGGGATTAAATGTTCCCTGGTGCTTCTGATAGAAATGGACTTTGTATAAATCTGAAGCAAACTCCACGAGTCTCTGCAAATAACTAACTGAAGTGTGTTGTTTTAATTTCCTCCCACGTTTGCACATTCCTGACGTTTTAAGTGAAGATTTTTCCAAATTGACCTAATTAGTGCATCCTTAAGTGGAAAGGGAAAACTACTGACTGCCCTCTTAGCACCTTTTTTTAGAATTTTGTCTTGCATGGCCATATGATGTTCTACTTTTCCTCTCTTATAGAAAACTGCTTTCCTTCTCCTGTTCTTGAAGTGGTGTTTTCCAGATCTTTATCTCTCTTTTTCACGTTCTCTGCACCCACCAAGAAAGCTATTTATAAACCAGTGCCAAAAACTAGGCTCAGCTATCTGTGCCTCTTAGTAGGCACTCTTTCCCCACAGTTGGTCACTGAGTTTGTGATCCATGACAACAATTTGTCCCTGCTGATCAGGATTGCTATTTTCCATTTAGTATCTGTGTGTAGATGTAGACCTTTTACTTCTCAACCATTGTTGTGTAAGCATGCCTTCATCTCTCTTATCCCTCTTGGTTTTGAACTCTTCAATTTGTCAAAATCAGTTTGAAGTCTGAGCTTTTCCTTGAAAATTCTTGCAGCCACTCCCAGTATTTTGACCCTTCTAATGGTTATAGTTCCTTTATTTTGTTAGTCAGTAAAGAAATTACTGAAGGTAGTTGGGCCTGAGGCTGAACCTTTTTCAAGACCAAATCTGAGTCTTGCAAGTTGACAGCAAACTACAGATGACACTTATAAAGCACAATTTTCTGAGAGCTATGCCCTGTTTCATGAGCTTGCTTTGGAAACTGTCACCTGAGGCAGTGCCAGAAAACCCTCTTGAATTCAGGGCACATCACAACTCCTGCTGTCCCATGTCTGCCAGGTCAGATACCCTGCCAAGGAAACTAAAATAGCTCAATGTGGCCTGTTTTCAGCAATTTTATTGCTGCTTTATTACCTTGCTATTTGCCAGGTGCATATAAACTGTTTAGCAAAGAGTCTGTTTTAGGGATTTCTGGGTGGCTGTGGCTTTACAGCTGTGCTGAACACCAGAACAGTGCCTGGGGCTGAGAGGAGCTCAGGGGGGGCCTGTGACTGGCTGGGGGTGTGGGTGGAAGGTCTGACCCTGGCTCTCAGGTTATTTGAATTATATGTGAATTTCTATGTGTTGCTTCATGCTCTTCTGTCCTGCCCTGCACAGCTTTGGAGTGATCTCCTGTGCAGAGGGAGCTCTTCTGTTAGGGCTGCCTTTTCCTATGGTTAGACCTAACTTGGGATCCACAACAAATCTGCATTTTAGAATCCTTTTGCATTTGAGTCATATCTTTAAAAGGACACTTGTTTTAGCTTTGCTAATAGCTTAAAATGTTCTGGAAACTGCCTTTTGCAATATTGGCAATGTGGATGGTGTTCCTTGGTCTTACATTTTTGAATGCTCAGCTTCTGGTCAGAGGGAAATCACTAACAGAAATTTTTTGTTACTCATTTTGAGAATAAGGCTTGGTTTTTACCCAGAGTGAGGGACTGACAGCATCTTAAAACTCTTAAAATTTTATCTCTAAAAATAACTTTTGAAAGTAACTCAGCAATGAAAAATATTCTTGTAATTATATTTCTCAGTGTGAAGCAAGATCATCTTATTGTCGCAAACTTTGAATCTTTTTCTGCTATGCCTAGAGTGTATTAGAAATAGGAATTGTTGAAATGTGAATTAGATTTCAGATAAGAAAATTTCCTGTTATGCAAAGGAAATTCGTTTTTGGCTTTAACCTACCTGTTACATCCCAGTTAAACAGCAAATACTCTTTGTTCCATTTCTCTTGTCAAGGTTTTTTTTTTTTTTTAACTTCTTTTTATAAATACAACATCCAACTTGTATTAGTTTTCCTTCTTTACTTTTTTTTTGCTTCCTGAACTCACATGAAATTATAATTGAGTTTTTTTACATGTGAAGCTATAGATGTGAGCCAGAAAGCACTCTAGATAGTAGCTAAAACCAATTAGTTTTTCTAATTAGCTAAGTATTTTCTAACTTTTTTTTAAAGACGTGTTTATGGAAACAAAGTGAAAATCTTGATATTTGATGAAGGAGACATGCCAGTGTATTTTCTGAAGTGATGCCTTCTTAGTAGACTAAAAGACAGAACAACCATGGACCATGTAAGATATTCTTCAGCTCAGTGCTGCCACCAGTTTTATCTTGCCTATGCCAGAGTCCAAGTTAGAGCATTCCCACTTTAATGTGAATCTCTCTTTATATACTGGAAGGTGATTAAGAAGCTGCTTTTTCTTGGTCCCCTCTGTCCATATGTTGCTGCATGCAAGTGATATCATGTTGTTATCCTGAGAAGAGCAGATGGGCTGGTTCCTTCTGGACAACAGTAATTCACTGTGGTTTTCACTTTCCCCTGTGAAATTTGTGCTAAAAATGTTGTCCTGGAGTAATAAACCTGGAGCCAGATGGACCTGCCATTTGAACTTCACCACCTTACACCAAAATAAATTCTGGCAAATATTACAGGAGTGTGTTATTTTTAGAGGCAACAAATGGGGAATTTCAAACTGGCAAAAAAGATGGTATCAAACTGCATTTCATGCCCATGGATTTATTGCAGTGTCCATTACAGATGCGTTTTTAATGAAAATAATTTGAAAAAAATCAATATCATCTATGGTAGAAACAGATGCAGTCCCCTTTCTTTAAAGCCTTGCTGGGATGACAGGTGCTTGCACACCTGAGAAAAGCAGGGGAAGGAGGAGCAGGGCAGGGCCTCTGCTTAGTGCAGGATTGGCTTTCTCTCCCTGAAAAGAAAGGTGAAATTCCTATTTGAGAGGGTTGGATCCTGGCCAAAGGCAGGGCTGTCTCCCACTCTAGGTGCTCTAAGCCACACTGAAACACCCATGCTGGATGGAGGCATCTCTTGGTTTCTGTGACCTTTTTAAACTTCCTGACTTTCAGCTTCTGAGACAGTGATTTATCCCTCCAACATGGCACACAAGAAGATAACCTTCTGTTTTCCCTAAATTAAGATTTTCTTTCAAGTTTCCTCTTATGGTAACTGATCATGTTGGGTAATCCTGAACCATGACTGCTTTGCTGGCATCAATGAACCCCAGGAAAACAACTTGGTGGGCCAGACTTTTGGGTTCCTTTTGTCAAGGACAACTTTGAAAATGCTGGTGACTGGCCCCTGGTGCTCTGTCAGTATCCCATCTGGAGCTGACAGCACTTTGTCACACATCAGATGCTTTGGAGGATGCTCAGGGCAGCTTTTACCTGTGGCAGAAAGTTCTGCTCAGCCTCTTGGTCTTATGGAAGAGATTTCCTTGTGCCCCTGTGTGTGTGTGCATGTAGAACTGTGTATCAGTTCAATTTCTCATGCAGCTTTCTTGGAAATCTTCCAATGGAAATATTTCTTTGGGAAATCAGTTTTCAAAGGCTGGGTGTAAAAAAAAAAAAAAATAGCTAAAACATCTATGAAAGAGAGAGAGAATAGTTTTATATTAAACCAGTCATCTGGGATGCAGGAGACTCCAGGTCAAATTTCTGCTATGCAGGTTTTCCCCCTGCCCTCCTGTGAGAGTCCTGGAAGCATTATTTGCCTGTTTAAGAAGCGAGTCTTCTACATTTTTAGTTTTCTTCTTTTCAGGTTTCTTCCCAGTTCTAAAAGGGAGAATAGGATCTAGATTGCTTTTCCAGCTTTTGGTTGAATGTTGTTTACAGTTCTAGATAAAAATAATTTTCTCTAAAATGGAAGGGAATACTTCTTATTCTTTTAATTTTTTGTACCCCTATTGCATTTTGCAAAGGGTTGCTGAAGGAAAAATTTATTTTTTCATGTTCTTGTTTTCCTCTGACATCAGAATATTGTCAGAGGCCTTCCTGTGTTTGTGCAGAGGAACATATATACACGTTTTCTTTTCCTGCTTCTGAATCAGCTTTCTCTAACAATGTTTTGGGGAATATTGAGCCTGTGCTCATCTCTTGCTTTCTAATGCAGCCTGAGCTGGAGCTCAGTAAGAACACAAACAATTGCATCTATCAAGCTGGGGCCCAAAAATGGTGGAAAACATGTCCAGCCAGGAAAACTCCCATCCTGTAGCACAAAAAAAACCCCCTAGTTTTTCTCTACTCTTTGATAGTTTGGGCTGAATTATGCCTCTTTTAAATTTTTTTTCCCAAGTATTTGAATAGTTGGTTTATTCCACAGGATATTTTATCATCAGAAATAGTTGATACAGATTTGAAACCCATCATTTTGATATGAAGCTTTGTATTTCTCTTGTGAATGATTAACTTGATTAAACACATTCAATCTCACTTTATTTCCCATTTATCATAGTTATGGAGAACATATTTTTAATTAGAAAGAGGAATCTTTTCCTGCTTAGATTAAGAAAACCCTATGAAATCATGTACAGAGGTGGGAGCTCTGGTTTTTCATTCTGTTTGAATGCTGTTGCACTAAGTTTCAAATACTTCTCCCCAGCTGGCAATTCCCTTTCACAGATAAGGTTGTAAATGTCTCAGTTCTGTTTGTTCTCAGAGTGAAAAACCACTATGTGTTAGTCCTTTACAGGCATTTTTAACATGCTTTTGACAGACTTCCAAAATGTAAGAGTTTGATTTGGAATTAAATAATTCTTGAAAGAAATGAGGCATTCACAGGATCAGTCAATTGTGCTGCATTCCAAATGTGTATTCTTTTTACTTCCAGATTCGTTTTGGCCAAAATATTTCCTTTTGAGCAGATCCAAGAGCTTAGGGCTTTGCTAGGAATTAACTCTCATTTGAATTTATCTCACTTTTCCAACCAGTAGCCTTTTTATCATGCAGGATAATTCACCTCTTGGTCGACAATATCTTACACTTTCTTACCCTGACAAAAACCAAACACTTCTGTGAGGAAGCAAATTTGTGTTAATCCCAAAAAGCCATTGTGCTTGTTCGTATTTTGGAGTTCACTGACAGCAAAATGCTTTCCTGATGTCAGATGATGTTCTCAATGCTTATTCTTTAGAGGTAATATTGAATTTGCAGTGCACAGCTTATGGTGTTTTACTCTGGTCTCTGTTCCTGCCCTTGCCAGGTGAAAGACCTTGCACCCTAACCCTGCTCACATCCTGCTGTCCTGAGATTATTGGGATTTGTCTGACTGCTCACAAGCACATTGCTGGTGAGGAGTTGTGTGAGCTGTGCTGGTTTGGGATGTTGCCCTGAACATCTTCCACTTTCAGCTGGACTCCGGTTGAACACCTGGCTTGGAGTAGCAGCAGCACAAAAGTCAGCTTTGTGAAGAGAGGCAGCAGAGCAGGCTGAGGGGGGTTTTCTTTTCCTTGTGATCAATGAAAACTTCAAAATAGCAAGTTCTGGTGAGAACTTGCAGGAAAAACATGTAAATCCTCTCCACATTAAGCAAAGAAATGCACGAAACAAAACACATGCAGCAGGCAGGGCAGGAAAATACCATGCAGAGGCAAACCAGTGAGGCTCACTTCAATCTGAGCACAGGACTAAACTGCTTTCAGTCTGCTTGGACCATCTACAGGAAACTGATATTGTGATTCAACCCTGTTAAAAGTGCTTAGTGACTTTTGGAGTGCACAAAGTAACCACATGAGCTCTATACCCTGCTGACACTCTCTTGACTAACCCACCCAAAGGACTGTGCAGTGCACAAAGCTGCAGCTCCTGAGTCCTTGTTACTATAATATCTGATAACTTTTAAGGAGGGTAAGGTGGAGCAGCAAGCAGAAGGCATCTGGAAGGACTTTTTTCTTTTTTTTTTCTTCTCTCAAAAAGGAGTCTAGTATATCAAGGACAAACTTTGGTACAGAAACATCTCCAGGTACCAAATCCTGCTTGATGGTTTGTTAGCTGACCTCCAAAGACAGAAAGCAAATACGAAAATACAGTTGGATTTAGTACTTGCCCTGTATTTTTCAGAAGGGTGGTTCACAGCTGCAGATTCTGCAGCCAAGGGAAGGACCAAAAGGAAAACACAGAGCTGCTAACCACTGTGGCATTCCCCTGAAGGCTGCTTTGGTCAGTTAAATCAAATTAATATGGCCTATAGTTTTCTCTAGTTGGGTGAACCAATGTGCTTATATCCATTAGAGTTTTGAATAAAACTTTTGGTATGGCCACCAACCTTTTTTCCTACTAAGTGGAAAGAGAAGCATGTTTTCTAACACAGAGAGTCTGTTCCTACAGGCTTTGTGGGACTGTCTAAAGGATAAATAAATGGCAATAAATGAGTTAGCAGTGGTAGGGGAAGCAGTATGGTCACATTACAATGGCATTCTGCCCAGCTTAACATCTTCTTTCTCAGTAGAGCTGAGAAATAGCATTGTGAGATGCCAGATGAAAATAATGGTACAGCACAGCTCAAAACTCTCCACAGTGAACCTTCACAGACCTTTGCTGCAACCTGTTCAAATATTTCCTACATCTCAGGAGTTGTGCCATCAGCAAGTCCTGTTTGGGGCTGAGCTGCAATGAGTCATTCCCTAAATCAAGATCATCATTGGAAAATGAAAATAGGGCTAAAAAAACCCCAAGATTATTTCAAAATGGAAAAATCTGGTTTGGGCTTCTACTTAATCCAATTATGCTGTTATGCCTTTGTCAAATATCTCATGATGATTAAGATATGGGTAACTTTTTAACTTGGGAGAAGCTCCTTTCTTGTGGGATCATTTTGAAGCTGTACGTAGATCACATGTTCTAACTACTCAGCTGTCATTGCTGAGCAGTCCAAATGCTTTATTACAGCCATGTTATATAATTAGGTGAATAATTACATTACTGTAAGTGCCATCATGGTCTGGGAAATGAAACAAACAACTGTAAAATCACCTGTAATTACACAGTTCCAGCATGATTGACTATAATGCATTCTGTAAATGTAGAGTGCTAGCCTTTGTGAAATGGCTGAGTTATTAATTCAAAACTGCCTGGTATTATCTAAAAGGAA
Organism: Chaetops frenatus; assembly: GCA_013400775.1. Taxonomy (NCBI): domain Eukaryota; kingdom Metazoa; phylum Chordata; class Aves; order Passeriformes; family Picathartidae; genus Chaetops; species Chaetops frenatus. The sequence goes on from VZTR01007315.1 coordinate 58,682, forward strand.
CATGTATGGAGCTCTCCCAGCAAATATACAACAGAAAGTTTAGGTGTTATATTGAGTTTGCTTTAAAACTGTGATCCAATGACAATTTTTTAACCAAGGGATATTCAGTAGCTGAAATTCACCTTAGCTGCTAAGATAATTGCTGTATGCTCACTATAGCATTAAAACACTGAGTGTATTTCATAAATGAGTAGTTATGTGGCAGTTTCTTATTGATATGTTTCTGCTTAGTGGTGGTGTGGTGTGAGCACTGTGATTATCATTAGCTATTTATTTCCCATTATTTCCTTGGGATATATATATATATTTTTTCNTTTTTTTTTTTTTTTTTTTTGCATTTACTGATGTTCTATAATACAATATTTGTTGAATGAATGTTTACCAGTTTTATGTTTCCCCTACTAAATACATACATGCAGTGTGCTACCAAAAGACTTATGATTAATAGAAAATACAATAAATTTTAATTGTTCCTTTTGAGGGATCTGAAATGATGTTTCCCTGAAACAAGTACCCATTCATCTAAGATTAAGGAATGCAAAGAAATGTGGGAAGAAACTTAAGGATAAAATGGATGTCATTTTAAATGTGACTGAAGGAAACCAAGCATCATCTCTGTAAAATGAAGTCGTCTGTCTTTCAATGACATTAATATCACATAGTCTGGTAATACCTGGGAA
>VZTR01007315.1:66600-78818 GCA_013400775.1 Chaetops frenatus
GATGCTTCTCCCCCCGTGCCCATGTTCTCACAAGAGTATTGCATGCTCTGTCCTGGGGGATGTGAGCTCAGCACAGACTAGACTCACATATTGCAGCTTCTATTTGCTGCTTCTAACGTGCACTGTCCAGAAAAATCCAAAATACCCATTTAATAGTCATTGAATCGTTTTTCAGATAGGATGGTAACTGATGAGTAAAAGGCTCTCAGAAGAATTCTTTTTCTGTAGTTTCTACTTATCAGAAAACAGAGTGGTGTTTTTGAACTGAGGGTTTAAGTTCTTTTATGTTGCAGAAGCAGCAGGAGAGCAGATCTACTTCTGTGCCATTACAAATGCAAAGACACTTTTCTGTGGGAATATGAATCACCTCATTTGCTCGTGTCTAAAGGGTGTACCAGCTTTTAAGTGAGCAGCTTAGGGAGGAAAAGAAGTTGCTAATTAAGAAATGCATTTGTATGCATGTTATTGCAGCTGATTTATATGGTAATGGCAGTATAAATCTGAGGACGAAATTCACGTGTCAGCTTTGGTCTTCTGGAGGCCTTTTTCAAACATCTTCATGCACTTTTTTTGTACAGTTTTGCATGAACATAGGCAAACCTTATAAACTTTATAATTCTAGTTTTCAGTACAGATAATTTCTTTAAAAGTTTAATGAAGTTACTGCATACCTTGTCAATGTATATTTGTGTAAGACAACCTAGAAATTCTCATGTATAACAATATATCATCAGATAGAGATCTGTCAAAACAAATCCTTCTGTAAAACATAACTTCACATCTGCTTTCATACAGAAATATCCCCTTTAACAAGTGTTGATCTTAAGTGGTAAACAAAACTTCTCTGATTTTCATTACTGGTGACATTGAATAGCTTTATGCTGAATCCCCAGGACTGAAGAAGCCCTTGTTGCCATCAGACTTAGTATAAGATGACAAACCATTGTTTTTGTTAGAGATTCTTATATCAAATATAAAAAACCTCCCAATAATTCTATTTTAGGGTTTTTTCCATTGCGACTATGCACAGGGAGGGGAAAGAAGACATTCCGCCAGGCAGTGTAGCTATGTTATTTTATCTCCAGTTAGTGCAGGAATATTGGAAATCACTTGAGGCTGGGCTGCAGCTCGCTGTGTGTTTGAGAGGGGACAGAAAGCAGGTGCCCTTGGATTCCTGTGGGGAGCTGTGTGTGTCTGACAGAGCTGAGTGGACAGGGCTGCTCCAGCTGCTGCTGCCCCTTGCCTGCACTCCGGGGATTGCTGCAGCTCCCTGTTCCAGCAGGAGCTGTCGGGGGTTTTGCCAGGGGTAGTGTCCCACCAGATCAGCTAAACTGAGGTTACCTCCTCCTCAGGCTCTGTGGGAAAGGAGGGGCAGAAGGTGGAGTGGGAAAGGGGAGCAGGGCAGAGGTGCCCTTTTTGTTATCTGCTTGCCCTGCAGCCTTTGAGGGCAGCTATGCCAAATTCTGCACCAGGCAGCTGTTTGCAGTGACAGCACCTCCTGCAAAATAAGGATCTGGAGGTCCAATCTCTCTGCTGCTGCTCAGTTATTTAAGAGCAGATTGGACAAGGAGCCCGTTCCCATTCTGTTTTGATTGCAGAGATTTTCTCATAGTAGTCATTTGCTTAGGGCTGTTATTTGTCATTTGGCAGTGAGGCAGGACAGAAATCAAGTATTTTACTGGAATTACTGTGAATAAAAATATTTATGTATTATTGAAGGAGGGGAGAAGTCTCCCTTTCAAAACAGGTACCATTGCTTCCCACAAATTCTGAAATATGGTCTAAATAAAAATAAACCTATTATGTCCCACCCAGCAAAATTCTTGCACTGAACAGACAGCAAAACTGAGGAAAGCAGCTGTTGGGAAGCTGTGCTCTGTTGACAGACAATGCATTTTTAGCAATGTAATTTACTCCTGTTCAGCTTTACTGACCTTTTGAAAGATTAGAATAAAAATATTATTCTCTGTGGTCTGAGTGATTTCAGTTGTTTCAGCTACTGTACTCAACCACACAAAGGGTTCATATAGAAGAAGCCCCAAGGGGCTACAGGGTTGAAGAAAATTTCTAATAGTTTGAGGTCTGATTGTTATAACCCCGAGTTGTAATGGTATGCGAGGGTGCAGAAGGAAGAGGGTTGTTTATTTTGTCCAAGTTCAAGTGGCACATTTTTATTGTGGCTTTGTGAACGAACAAACAAACAAACAAAAAAGGTTTCAAAGCCCTGTCCTGAGAAATGAAACCTGTGAATCAAAACTGTGGGAAAGGAATTGTTTTTACTTGAGATTTCAAGGAATTTTTCTGCAGGATCAGTACTGCAAGTGTGATGTGGGGGAAGCAATTTTTCCATGCTGTGAACTTGCCCTTGGGACGTGGTGCCACCTTCACCCATGGGGCAGCAGTCCCTGTGCAACTCCCACAGATGTGGCTGCCACAGCTGGAACTGGGATGAAAGGCATTCAGAGATGGGCAGGTATTTTGTGTTTGGCTTGGAGAAAGGATGGAAAGAAACTTTTTTTACCTGGACCAATTTTTGTCAGTTTTCTTCCCTGTTTTGGCCACTCTTTGGAGTTTTACAGGTCTTCCTGTGATAATGTGCTGACCAGGCACTTATAAACATGTTTTTGTCCTTCAATGGCAAATGAATTTGGTTTTTCACCTAGATATCTATAGGAACAGACATTAATCAACATGACCAAGAGACACAGGTGATACTTGATCCACCATCATGAAAATCTGCCATGGTAAGGCACAGTCCTGCCCTTCCCCATCCCTAGCAGAGCACTGCCACATTTATGCCACATCCTTCTGCTGTCCATGCATTCACATGGCCCAGGTGAGCATGAAAAATAATCAGCAGCAATAAACATTGTGCCCCAGTCCAATTTATCAGGCTGCTGTACAAACGCTTTTGTTAGAAATGCTGGGCTGTGAAGGATAAACTTTGGATTCCCAGAAAATAACACAGACAAATTCAGTGTCTCCATGAGCTGCTAATCATATGACAAATCAGAAAATGAAAAATATGATCAAATGCCCTGGTATTTTTCACTGTCGATATCAGATTTATCTTTAATGTGCTTTTCTTTGGAACTGAGTTTGTTAGTGCTCTTCCCTGACAAAATCGTGGCATCCTTTAACTAGGAGTAATAGGAGTTTTACTGCTTAGCCACTGCAAGAAAGATGGTTTTTGAGTTAAATCCTCAGTACTGAAAAGGGTAAGAGAGATGAAATGAAGAAATTGTTGTGCTAAAGCAGAACAGAAATCAATCTAATTTAATATCTTTCTCTGCCAGTGGCCAGTGGTGGTTACTTTAGGAGAAGATATGAGAAACACTGTGATAATTGCTTTCACAGGAAATATTTCTTTCTGCCACTTCACTTATATTTTTGGCTACCATATCTTGTGACACAATGCATTAAATCCTTTCCAAAACTTTACTTTTCTAATCTTTTCACAGCATCTCTAGACCTTTTTTAAATTGAAATAAACAGCTGTTCCATTTTAAAGAATTGGGCTGATTTATTTGTCTCAATGATACTCATTCCATAGAATCTCATAGGCCAATTATTCTTTGAGTGGTGACATATTTACCTTCATGGGTTTTTAAAATTACTGTCTTTCAGCTTCACAGAACAGATGACAAGAGAAGTAGAGAGAAGTTCCCATTGTAACTTCTGTATTGCTTAATGTTCTATATAAATTATCGTGCTGTAGTTCTGTGGTGATGAACTTAAAAGGATTATACCTTCCTGAATCTGAGATTTCTTTAAGAAAAAACATGTATCAAAGAATTGGAAAACATGTGTGAGGAAAAGGAAATCAGTATTTCATATAAACATATAAAGGGGACCCTTTTTTTTACAGTGCCTTACTGAGCACCTGCCACAGTGTTGGCAGAGTTTGGTGCTGTCTTTGGGGCCAGTTTGAGCTCAGGCACCATTTTAGATATGTCTTAAGATGAGCAGGATCAAGTTTAAAATAAACTGAAGAAGGTTCTTTTCTCTGAAAAACAAACATCCTCAGAAATTCCCGTGTCAATTGAACTGTGTGTCTTAATTTTCTTATGTGGATTTTGGGTTCCTGTAGCTCTGGGATATGACAGGGCTGGTTGTGCTTTGTAGCAGCTCCTGGTTTGAGGTGTGCCCAGCAAACTGGGCATTTCACAGTGCCTGCAAAAAACACAGCCAGGGGCTGAGGTGGCTGTAATGCCCTCTGTGACCTGGAGAAGGGTTACCCAAGAAATCTGAGAGCCCATCAGCTGTCATGTAGGTGTTACACCCCTGAACTCTCTGCAATTCTTAGCTCAAGGAATCTCTGCCAGTTTCTCAGCCAGCTGAGAATCCATTTTTTACGTTCTTTCCTTGCGATGTTACAACAGAACATATATAGAAAATTTGCACAATATATTGTATTTTTCTTATTTTATAGGCAGTGGCACTAACTGGGTGCGTGAAGTACCCAAAGCTGCATTTTGCCTGCACTCTTTAGCTGTTCTCTAACACTTTGTTTCCAAACTGAAGATTTGTTCTCACAGCCAGAACATGAAGACAAACTATCAAGTCACCCTGCTGTATATAGTTGTGAAAACATAAATTAACCTCTGGCACTGTTATTTGACTGCATTTCATGACCCTTTTTTAAAACATTAATGAATGTTTGAAGTCTTTTCCCCATGTGGATAACACTCTGTTAGTTCAATGCCAGATAAGACGCTGGAGTTTTGCTTTATCACTTGAAAAAACATGGAGACAGAATCCCAGCTGATTCTCAGGAGATGACAGCCTTCTACATTTATGCCAAGAAGATTAAGACTAGCATGTTTGTGATGGCTAAATATAGAGTTTTGTACAGGCTTTTCCAAGGAAAGGTGCATGATGAAATAGTGGCTCAAGAGCACTATAAATGCACAAGCAATTGTGGCTTTGTCTGGGTGAAAAGACAATAATTTCTGAACCTCAGACATGTGCAGCAGTTGTTGGTATATGATTAAGCCACTTGCAGGCTGCAGTTGCATTCATTTACCTGTCTGGTTTGGAGGGGAAAGGGTTTGATTTTTTTTTTTTTTTTTTTTTACTATGGTGTGTAAGAAATAGAAGTGTAGACAGGGAGGACTTTATGGTTCTCTGTATATTTCCTTCAAAATCGTGTCTATCATTCTTTACAACTTTTACTACCTTGCAAACAGTGGGGGAAAGCATCACAGTTCTGTTTAACCCAGGAATACTGTTTTAGGTTGGGGGGGTTTTTTTGTACAAATATTTAGAACAACAAGTTGGAAAAAAAAGCATTAAGAAGTCAGCATAGGCTGATTCTAACCCAGTGACAACACATTTTTTTTTTATTTATTTCCTCTGTGACAGATTACCTCTATAGTCAGATTCCATGTATTCTGTTATTCAAGTGAGTATGAGGTGCCTTGCAGTGTCATGGATAGGAAAATTGTAAGAAGTACATGTGGGTTAGAAAATTGTTCATGGGCAAAGCAAAAGCATCTGTTTCTGTGGGTCTGCCTGCTCTTGGAAGTCCAGCTGCAGGTGAAACTGTCCTGCTGATGTTCCAGGCCCTGGGATCGATGTGTTCAGGGTTCAAGCTCAGTACGTTACATGTCTTTTCCTTTGTTAATTTTCCAAGGCTGTTGTACAAAGAGGTTTAGGTGTAGACAGTGCAGAATAATGTAGGCAAATTTTAAGTGGTTTGTGCCAAGAGATTTGTGGTGGGGGGTATGTAGGACAAAAACTGTGGTTGGCTCTTTGTAACAGGCTTTTTAGTTTTAATTCTTCTATGGCAGTGCTGCAAGCAGCTGTGTGGAGACACCCAGGTAACCTGTTGGGTGTTTGGCAGCTTGGCTGTGACAGCAGCCTGGGTCCCTCCCCAGCAGTCAGCCTGCAGGGCTGGGGCAGATCATTGCTCTGGAGACCTCTTCTTTTGGGTGGGGTACAGAGAGAAGGTGTTTTTTAACAACAATCCTGAGAGAAGCTGTGCTAAAAGAAATTTTAGAAAGTAATAGTGGCAGGAACAGTTTGACAAAGTTTGTACCCTAGTAGGTTCATATGGTCATCTGTTCTTCCAAAAATTGTTTGAAAATCAGGATCTGGAGGCAGGTGATTATGCTCATGTGGAGATTGGGGTGTTTTTTTTTTGTTTGTTTGTTTGTTTTTTTTTTTTACCATTTAGTGACAGAAATTCAGCAAGACCCTGTGTAAGTTACTGCAGAGCTTGCTGGGTTGCCTGTAGGCTTGGCTGAATCATGTTCTCAGAACTGAGAGTGATGGGGACACTGAACACACTTTCTTGTGGCATAAATTTGAATGCAGGATTTTAAATGAGCTATTGTACATTTTCTCCCCTAACTGACTCTTTGTTTTCTAGAAATACTGAAAGCAAGACAAGCTTTATCTGTGTGCTGCAGATGTGAATCTAGGTGGGAAATAAAAATTAGGAAACAAGCTACCTGGAAAGAGATTCTTTTCTTGCTGTCAGAGTGGGGCTTTTTCCTTTTTGTATTTTGCCTTCTTCCTCATCATCTCTTTTATCCTCATACTTGTCTACTTTTAATAACATTCATCTCCTCAGCCTATATTGGAATCAATGGTTTGTGGTGGTGCTGGAAAAGGTTTGGCTCACCATGCTGAGCAGTCACAGGTCACATACAGGTGAAATGTTGACTCTCTCTGGATTTCCATTAGTGGAATGGGCTCTTGTTTCAGTTGTTGTATCTCCTTCCTATCTTCTATGTCCACCCACTGTCAAAATCCTGGTTGTCAGCACAGATGTCAGATTCATTTCTGCTGTACCATAACACCACAGGCCTTGCTCTTCATGGCAGGCTGCTCTACAACCTCTGTGGGAGAGAACTTCTCACTGTAAAAATACCTACATAGCACAAATTCAGTTCTTGCCACAATTCTTGGGGCGTGGGAGTGGTGTCCATTTTGTCTTGCTTTGGATTTCCTTTATGGATTTTTGAAGGAAAGCTGTAGAGTGATTTTTCTAAGGGTAAAGCTTCTAAGCATGTCTGCTATCAGAAGAGCAGCTTGTGGTCTTTTAGACTGATCCAAGTGGTACCAGGAGTTGCTTTGACATGGATAGCAATGGTTTCATTCTGAAAGGATGTGCCTGGATGAAGGATGCAAAATCTTTGTGGAGGCAACAGAGAAATCCCCAAATCTTGTGGATGTCTTTTGCTGTGGGTACTGGAGTCTGCTTATATGAGCACTGCAATTTAAAAATGTCTTATACTTACTACTACATTTAGAAACCATTGTGTATGAGAAGCTGGCTCCCAGTAAGAGAGAACTTTTGAAAAAACCCTAAGAGGTGCACACCTGCCTCCATGTTTCTAACTATAACTTATGATCTGGCTTTTAATCTCAGTGTCATTTAGTCTCATTTATATATCTTAGTCTTCATCCAGGATTTGAGCTAGAACATCACCAGGAAAGGCTCTGTTACAGCAAAGTGAATGAGCCTTTCACTGGAGGAATTAACCACAGGGTAAGAGTCAAGTGCCACTGAACTCTCTTGCCAGCTGTGAAGGGCCAAGTAAAAATAAAAAATATATATCCCATGGATGTGGCAGTGGAAAAGAAGAAAAGACGTATGATTTGGATGTCAGACCAAACTAATATGACATGACATAACCTATAGTTAGTTGTTATAATTCATAGCTGCTGTAATAGTAGGCACAAAATGTAAAGCACAGGGCTGTCAGCCAATTAGCTGTGAGTTAATAGAAATCCACTGAAGTGTCAGAGGCAAAGACAAAACAGAAAAATGTTTTATATAAGAGTATATGATATATTTATATGTGCTTCCCATCATGTGATCTGTGCCCCTGTCATGTGTATTTTAACCTCTGTTCTGTGAACACTGGTTTTCCTGAGACATCACTTGATTTCTCCTTCCCATTTTCTGTTGTCTGATGGAACCTATAAATCCTGAACCCTCCAAACTGTGCTGTTTTATACTCACTGCTCCCACAATTCTTACTCATCTCTAAATGATGAGAGGTATAAATTTCCTCCTGTGATCTTCTATGTGTTAAATCCTTGAATAGGGATTATAGCACAATGGGATAGTCCTTTTTTTTTTTTTTTTTCTCCCCCTTTTTGTAGCTGTGAATAATGACTTTCAATTTAAAGTAAACAGGTAGGGACATCTGAAGTACATTTCCACAGGCCCTCTTAACCATTACAGCACTTGTATGTGTTTAATGCCCCAGTTTGCCTCTTTTAAAGCAATGCAAGCTGTTACATTTGACACTTGAAATTTGTAAAGTGGTTCAAGTATCAAGCAGCCAAATCCCTGTGTCTCAAAAAGGGAACCACCATTAGGACCTCTTAGACTATTTCACTGTTACCAAAAATGTGCTGTTATAAAATGGTTTCAACTTAAAAATGCTAGTAAAACTTTAGTGGTGTGTTAAGGCAAGGTAATGAAATGCAGAGAGTTCAGGAGCCCTCTGCCTTTTGACAAGCTTGACCTAAACCTGGCCCCCAGTGTCCATGGTCCAGCCTGCTGCTGTTTGAAAATGTTCCACCATGAGCTGGTGTGAGGATGAAGCAAATCTTTAACAAGAGCAGGTGTGGGGAAATGAGATCCCCTCCCTCCACCCTTAAACATAACTATTCCTGAGAAAACAGGACTGAACAGAGAGTCCAAGTATCTGTTTACATCTGTAAAACTTACTGGTGTTGTGAAACCTCTGCTGCTTCTGTTGTTAAAATGCCACATTTTCTACAACTAGAGTAAGAGAAACTATCTTGTATATCTCTAAAATCTAACTTCCTGTAAATGTCATTAGCTGTAGATTTCCCATGTTTCTTCTTTCTGTTGTAGCCAAGGGGAAGAAGAAATTTTTTTGGTCCTTTGAATCTCTCACTTGGGATGTTCATTAATGAATGGGATCTCTTCAAGAAATGTTGTGGTCAGGAATCATGTTCACATGCAAGAGAAAAGAAACAAAACAAAAGCAGAGGCAGGTCATTATTACAAAGCCTCTTTTTCTTTCCCAGCATACCCCCCCCAGGAAGGTGTGGCAATAGTGAAACTCGTTTAAAGATAATAACTCACCATGATGACAAGAAAACTCTTAAGCCTCATTTAACATCTGACTTTATTGGCCCACTACATTCACCATTTACTAGACAGCAAAAAAACTTGGAAGACAGCCCAAAAAGAAAAGTCACAGTTGTATTTCTAAAGTAACAGAAACAGGAGCTGAGTGGTTTGATATTCACCAGCCACTGAAGTGAAACTGAAGAAAATTGGTTATTAGAAGGCCACTGCTGCTACACACCAAAATCTCTTGTGGAGGCTCTTTGAAGTGAGGAGCAGAGGAGGGAAAGTAAGGCTTTTGAGAGAGCACTTCTGCCCACAAACTGCTTTTTCTCTGGGTGGAGAATGCTCCCTGGCTGCAGGGACAGTGCTCTGTGTCTGCACCGCTGTTCTGCTTGAAATCACACAGGAGGCATCACCAGGAGACATCCAAACTTCCTCTGACATGGCTCCTGTGCCTGCATGGCAGTGAAAAAACCCGTGTGGAGACACTTGTGTGTGTGTGTGTAAGGTGGCTCTGGGAAGCAAGAGCTGCACTGCCTAGGATGGCAATGTTTCCATTTCCTGCCTTCTCTGAGTCACTGTGGGGCTCCTGTGCTTCCATCCCTGCTGGGTTTCTCTGGCTGGTGTTCGTGCTGCACCTGGACCCAGCATCTCAGGGCTTCAGAGGAGCCTGGGGCTGCAGGGGTTCTTTGTGCTGGTAGGGTGGGACAGGGAGAACAGCCTTGCTTTTCACCCTTTTGCCTTTCCAGGAAGCCCAAGCAATGTGTGCAATGTGATGGCCTTGTCTTTTTCACAACACAGAATATGTACAAGACAAAGGAAGCTGTGAAGTGCTGGCTGCCATGAAAGACTGATACAATTCAGGCAGCAATACAGTTAAATTTAGTTTTTACTGATTCATGGAGGGGATGGTTTTGTGTTTTCCTTGCAGAAGATGTCAATCCCTGATTAACTCTCCTGATGATTTTGCTCGGCCCTCCATGCTCTGCACTGAATCTTGCAGGAAGTTTTATCACTGCTCACGTGTCAATACCAGATTAGAGTTGTCGATGGTGTTTGCTTTTCCTCAGTGGTCTCCCTGAGGCAGCTGGGAGTGACTGCAGCCCCTCGGGACGAGGTGCAGGGTGGGGATGCTCTCCCTGTGTGTGCTGGAGGGGGCAGAAGGGATCAGCAGCCCCAGCAGTGCTGGAGTGACCCAGCTTTGATGGGTTTCCCAGGGATAAGCGGTGTGCTGGGCTCATCGATGGTGTGGCAGCAGCAGGGTATTGGTGCACGTCATCAGCAAGGACTGGGTGAAGCTGTGCTCAGGGGAGAGCATGTTGTGAACAGGAAAAAGATCCTTCTTGTTGTTTCTCAAGTGTTTCTATGAGGAGGGACCAGTGGTCTGCTGAAATACTGCAGAAATAGAGCGTTTAACTGGGGTGTTCTTTTTGTGAGTGAGTTTTCATGCTCTGCTTTCTACCCTCAGATAACCCCAGCACAGAGGGTTTATGTGCAGCAGGGAGATGGGATTCCACCCTGCAAAAGCTGCTGTAAATAGGAATTATGTGAGTGAATTATGCAGGAGGTAAAACTGAGGAAATAGAACAAAGTAGTGATAGTCTTTTGGAAGGGTTTTATTGTCTTTAGACAGCAAAACTAGTTGTTTTTAGAGTTTATGGCTCAAGCTGAGCCAAATCCCTTTTGCACCATTTGACCAACGTGGTAGAAGTGAGAAAATGAGAAACAGAATAACCTCTAAAGGTTTTTTCTTTACATGTAGTTTTCAAAGAATGTACAAGTTACTAACAATACTTAAGAAAATACAACATTTGAATTAATTTCCCTAAAAATAAACTGAATGTATTCACATACTTATTCTCAGATCATATAGTTAAACATTACTGCTTCATCAAAAAAAATTCAGTCCTCTATACTACATAAAGAGTAAAGCATCCATGTATGGAACAACTGAAAGTAAAACTCCATCCTAATCCACCATAATGACCAATGCACATGTGTATCCACCAAGTGATAGAATGAGCTCTGCTAAATATTTACAGTTTCTTCTGATGAAGTTTGAACTGGTTCCAGATCTTATTAATCACTTTCACATACTTCTCTAGGCCATAAATTACTGCTTCACAAGCAGACGTGACTGCAAAATTCATGTAGACATTCTAACACTCCCAAGATGAATGCAAGAGCAGCAATGTCATAAAATATATTCATTACTTATATTTGTTGTTGGTTATTGCTGGGAAGTAGCAATCTAATGTTTACTAGTTTTTTTTGCAACTCCACATATAACTTGAGGCAAAAGTCTGGTTTTTTTGTTGTTTTTTTTTTTTCCATTGGTAGTGGGAATTTCTAGCAAGAAAATATTCACAGACCTGCACGTGTGTATTTTAAATTTGTTCTATTGAGAAAGTGACATGCATTGGAAACTACAATTATTTCGCAGCTAGGTGCAGGAAAAATTTATTTTCTCAAGCTCAAAAAGTCTGAGTGAAGAACTTGTTCATGACTTTTGGTCTGTGCTCTCTGATCATGAATAAAGACAGTTTTGGAGGGGTAGGGAGGTAGAGTTCAGGTGTCTTCAGTTTCAAAGGAAGCAGAACTCTGGTGTGGGAAGGGAAAGAATGTGGCTTTTTCCTCCGGTAATTTTAAATATCAGCACAAAAATCAAGGGGGGTGGGGAGGGTGAGAAATAATAGAGACTTGTCAAATTATTTTCTGTTGTTTTGTAAAACTGTTGTGTAAGAGCTGCTCATGGTACAGCAGGTTCTGAGTTCCTGGAGCATGTGAACAGCATCTCACACAAGGACTGAAGATCTGAAATTAAATTATAACATACCTCCTCATTTGTTTTGCATCCGAAATACTTTCAAGATCAGTTTTCATCAGCATGACATCCACACTTAGACAAGCTGTGCTTTTCTGGTGGCTTGTATGTACTTTTCTGGCAGAAGGCACTGGCATCCCACAGGCCTTGGGTAAGAGGGGTTGTGCACCAGCTGCCCAGGTTTTGGGGAGCTGCTGGAACTTGCTGGCTGAGAATGGCAGTACATTTTCCACAAAAGGACTTAGGGCCTCACTTTTTTTTTTTTTTTTTTTTTTTTTTTCAAAAAAAATAAGAATTTTGACAACAAAAAGGGGGATTGTGAGGACTTTG
>VZTR01007315.1:78945-142201 GCA_013400775.1 Chaetops frenatus
TTTTTTTTTTTTTTTTTTTTTGCAAAAAGATAGAGAATTGTGATCACAATCAGGGCAGTTTTGAGGATTTCTCATGTCATCTGCTTATATATTTTGGGGACTTTGGATGTGCAGTTCCTGCAGGCCAAGACAGTAGTCTAAGACCTTTCTGGCTGCATGATGGTCTCATGAAATAATTTTTGCTAACAGTTAAAAAACTTACTGCATGGAGATCTTCAATAGCAAACACAGACTTGTTAACTAGTCCTTGTGTTCATGTTTATTCCATATATCTGCTATAGAGGAAGGTGGTCCACCAAGTTGATTAGTGGGATGGAGCACCTGTCCTGTGAGGAAGGGCTGAGGGAACTGGGATTGTTCAGCCTGGAAAATAGAAGGTTTCAGGGGTGAGCTGATTGTGACCATCTGACACCTGAAGGGCACCTACAAGAAATATGGAGAGAGACTATTTACAAGAGTATGTAGTGACAGAACAGGGGTTATGGCTTCAGATTGACAGAGTGAAAGTCTAGATTAGGTATTAGGAAAAAATTCTTTACTGTGAGAGTGGTAGGGCACTGGAAGTGTCAGATATGTGGACTCCCCATCCCTGGGAGTGTCCAAGACCAGGTTGGATGGGGCTCTGAGCAACCTGTCTAGTGGAAGGTGTTCCTGCCCATGGCAGGGAATTGGAATGAAATGATCTTTATGGTCCCTCCCAGCTCAAACCATTCTATGATTCTGTGATTTACATATACTACGTGTGACTTACCAGACCCTTGAGAATAATTTATTTTGCTAAATTTATGTTAAGAAATTCTTTCATGGAAGAACAAATTCTTTAGAGGCAGGACTGTTCTGATTTCCTTGTTCCTGAGTAGATCATACTTGAATCAGAGCCCTCTTCTCATCCAAAATAAGGCAGGGAATAGGTACAGACAGGCTTTTATATATTTGAGAGCTGAAGTGACATAGATCTGAGAGGTCACAGTGAGAGGATCTGGGTGAGAAGCCAGTGAAAAAGATGTAATGTGGCTCTGGCAATGCTCCTTGCAATCCTTTTAAAAGTTCCTTGAAGTAATGACTTCATCTTATTCTGCTAAATTGAGAAATTAATATTGGGGAAAAAGGGAACTGTTTTAGGGCTTACCTGGGAACAAAAAAGAGGTATGGGAAGATTTCAGCAGAACAGAAATGGCATCATTTACTGCTTACTGCAGATATGTCTGGAAGAAATAATCTGATTTTTATCAAGTTGACCTATCTCCTTGAGAGCTGTCCACACTGTTGTACCAAGGCAAGGTTGTCATGGATAACAATATCTGTGAAAGATCCAAGAGAGCTCTTTTGTTTCATATCCTTATGTCAAAGGAAACAGCAGCTTTTAGTTCAGCATACAAAATTACTGCCTCTGAATTTCAGACCACTACTGCTTGAGAGCCTCAGAGCAGAGAATCCATGAGGTGTGCAGGGACCACCAGAGCCCAGCCCATCCCTGGGAGCAGGGCCAGCTGCAGCAGGAAGCAAAACCCAGCCTTGCTCTCTACTTGCATCACAGCTGTGCTTCCTGGCCACTGTAAGGACACTTCCCAATCGTTTTGGCAGCCTCTAGGGTTTCAGAACAAATTGAAGTCCAAGATAAACATTTCCCTAATGACTTTCTGCAGACACTTTGAATAAGCAAGGGGTTTCACCTGTTTTTTAAAACATCTATTAGAAACTTAGGAGCGTACTTCTTTCACTGAACTTCTGATCCTCTAAACTTAAATTACCCTCTCTTGGTGAACCAGATTTAAAAAAGAAAAGAAAAGACATCATAAAGCAGAATAATCTTACCTTGCCCTGGTTTTACTGATTAAGCACTATTAGGATGGATGTCCTCCCTTATGTGAATTATTTCCTTGTGGTACTCCCTGTTGGCCTGCCCTTCAGTTATCCCTAAAAGCTACAAAGTGATTTGTTAATGTGTTTGTGTGTTTCAGATTTTGGAAAGAATTATTTCAAACATAAAGAGAGCCCTGCCCCTAAACTCATCAAAGCTTTTCTTCACATAAGCAAATCTTAAAATGTATATAATGTTATAGTTCAGGCATTTAGCACAACCTCAGTGACAGTTATCTATTAGGCCATTTTCCCTTTCAGGAGGATATAAAAAGTGGTTGCTAGTTGCTATTAAGATGATATTAAATCTACTACTGATAAGATTTACTCATCTGAGGCTCTCCAGTTTTATCAATGAGAACACTGTGCTAGACTGAGGACAAAAGGTAGGTAGTCCTCAGAACCAGCCCCCTCAGTACCTGGACAGGTCAGGATAAATCTAGAATTCTTACTCTCTAATTAAAGACTGTGGCTTAACCTCCCTCCAGTAGGTGCCCAGCTTGGGATCTCTGAGCTGCAGCTGTCCTGCCTCTTTGTGGGAACTTTTAGGCAGGAAGCTGTCTTCTGTATTTCTATTTATATATAGAAATATATAGATAGAGCTTTCTACCTCATTCTTAAGACCCACATGGAAATCTGACACGTGTAAAAATTCTGCTGTCACTTTTTATGCTCTTTTTGCCGTCATTGATGCAATCTCTTTTTGTTGGGGAAGGTGGCAGCTGTGACTCTGCTGCTCAGATCCTCAGAACAGGCAGTGCTCTCCTGTGCTTATCCCAGCTTGGTTCTCTCAGTCCAAGCTTCAAGTTCCAGCCCATCCCAAGTAAATTATTAAGATGAAATTTAATCAGCTTGAGGCCCAGTGACATATCTAGAGAACTCATTGTTATGGCTCTAAAGTCATGCCTTTGTAAATGGAAAAGTAAATTTGGTAGGTAAGGATTTCAGTTATATTTTGCATTGGATGAAAAAATTCAGATTTGCATTAATTATAGTTTTGGGGGTTTTATCACCCATTAACATGGGACAGAACTCTTGACTAGAGACAGCTCTCTGACAACTGTAAGTCTTTTCCATACTGAGGAAAATTTTGTAGCCTAAATTGACTGTTCCTGTTTTGCCTTCTGTCACAGGGACAGGTGAAACCAAAATACCATCCCAGGCACAGTCTCTGTCTGGGACAATGCCCAAAATTAAAACTGAGAAAAGTCCAGAAACTTCTAATGCTGCTTGAGTGAATAAATTGTGCAAAGTCCTATTGCCTACTTTCAAAAAATAGGAGATTGACTTCTAAATTTTAAAAGACCTGTTTAAAAGTTTCACCACCAAAATCAAGGCAAACAGCAAGAACAAAAGCAAGTCAAATAGATGAAGCTTTAAATACAACATCTATATAATAATAATAATCTTCTGTGCTTGATCAAGTGGGAATATTTTCAGTAAAATCACTCGGGGAAAAAAAAGATGCACACCTATGTGTGCTAAAAAACTGATTAAAATCATATTCATAATTTCCTAAAGTGTTTTAAAAATGTAAAAAAAAACCCCAGACTTGAGTTGCACAGGTAATTAAAAATAAGTAAATCATTGGTTCTTATCTCTTGATCTTCAAACCACAACACCATTCGATGTTCTACCTTCCAGTGTAAAACACACTACAGAAACTCATAAACAAATGTATCCTGACATGTATAGTTGTAGTGCTACTTCTGGGGGCAATTTTGAGTTCTACCAGGCTTAACATACAGAATGTTGCTTGATACGACCCAAACTGAAATTCTTGCTAGTAAGGGTTGAATAAAAATTAGATTGTTGTCTGATTTAATTCAGAAAATCTCTGTGCTAAATAAAGGTTTCCCTTGGCCTTTTCTCTGGCAACTTTTCTTCTAGGAACACACTTAACAGATTGAAAGCTCAAAATACGGAGCTCATCTTTGCAAATTCCTCCCGAAGTTGCTGCAAATAACAGCTAAATATTATTCCCAGTACAACAGGAATGTAGCCAAGAGTTGCAAGTACATCAGAGCAGTTGGGGTGTCCTTTCCTATGGATTTGCTAAGATGACTTAATGCAGATCCTTCTACTAAAGCAACACATGGGGTCCAAAGGCTCCAGGTCTCTTGGATCATGTCGTGGTGGATCTTGCTGCCAAGGAAATGCCCCCTGGCTGGTGTCAGTGGCTACAGCAGGGTGATGATCTGTGGGAGGATGTCACATATTGAGACTGAACGTGGGGTTTGCACAGAAAGGAAGAGGGGGAAAAGAGAAACAGGAGGTCCAGGACTGGCAGCTTGCAAACTGGACTTGAGAAATCCCACAGTTATAATGGTAAATATTAAAACACTGAACAGGGCTTTTGAAAGAAGACTAGGTTTTCCTTGCTCTAGGGTGGAGTTGTGGCTATTGGATGTTCTGAGAAAAAAAGAAAAGGCAAGAACAGCAGTTTCTGGAAAAATAAAATGTCTTCCTTTTTGTCAGTAGCTGATTCAGTGAGACCATTGCTGCCTCTCCCAAATAGTGGTTTTTCTGTGGTGTCCAGTTCCAAACACAGCACAGTTTTTGGTTGGTAACTTGTTGTTTAACAGAGAGTGTAGCTAAAGGAATTGAAAGGCACACAAAGTCTTCTTTATTCCCATCAGGCTGGGAGCTTTTATAAACAGCAATTGTGTTTTGTGATATATTCAAGTAACATTTGGCATACTCCGGGTTCTGCACTAATATACACAATGCACAAAGTAGTGTGGAATGGTATGAATAGATAAGGACTTTTTTCTTACAGTGCTATTTCAAAACCAGCCTAACTCAGTATTTTATGACCTAAATCCAACTGTAATAATTTAGAGTCTTTTAGGAAGTAGTTTCCCAAATGAGCCGTGATGCTAGGTCCAAGTCAAAATAAGATGTGCTGTTTAAAGACAATTGTAGTTCTGCAAGTTAATATTGGGATTACTTGAGTGCTTCAGACAGTGTTTACAACCTGCTTTTTCCAAAGAACATCCAATTGTTGAGACAAACAGAAATGAATGAGAAGAGCAACCTCCACCATCCAGAAATGGATTAACCTGCAATGAGGAAAAGCCTCCTCTCCCTGGAATTTGACTGGCTCCCAGTTCCATTTTCTGTGTGTGCCTTCTGTCCTACTGCCTGTGCTGTGCAAAAAGCAATAACCAGCTTTGACATTATCTCCACCACTTATGTTCCTCTAAAATTACATCCTGCTTCTGGGTGTTTTTTCCCAGACTTTATCAATTAGGTTGTTCTTTTAACCTTTCATTCCTCCTTCCCTTCTGTCCTCTCTGATTCCATTTGGTGTATCACAGTCCCTGCTGGTCATTTCCTAGTAAAAACAGCTCTGTGATTTTTAAATTGATAGTAAGAGTGCTGCAAACCTCACACAGAGTATACTGCCTGCTAGGTGCCTGAGGATTATGTTTATATGTTGAACTTGGAATTTATGATTGTATGTTTTTTGTTTTCACGTGTTTTAAAGACTAGCCAGAAACCTTTATTTTTACCTCTATCAGTTTTATCTTCCCTAGAAATCACCAAACAATTAAGCCAAGGATTTAGCATAAGTGAAATATTATTTCACTTACCTGAGGTAAGAACATCTTGTCTTCCTTAGATGCCATGTAGATAAGACAGTTTCTGATTCTGAAAAGCAATGATCTCCATAGTGATAGGAAATATACTTTGGAAGGACTATTTTATTTATTTCCAGATAATTCATTTTTATAAAAATGAGAGGGAAATTATTTCTATTTACATAGAAAAAAGATTCTGGAAAGATCTTGAATGCAAAATTACAAGCTTAGACTGACTGTAATTAGTGCTTCCCACACTATATTCATGCCATCCTGTCATGGCCATTTGACAGATGCTGCTGATTTGGAAACTTGGGTAAGAAATATTGCTTTAGACTTTTAAAGTAGGAGTCTAGCTGTTGTATCATCCCATATTTATCAGGAACCCATATGTAATCTAACTACAATGTATATAAGACATGCAAGGCATGGTTTTTACCATTTCTAAGAATGCTCTTTCCAAGTAATTAAATACTCTGTGGTGCAATAGGGATCAGCTACTTAATCACTGAAAGGTCAGAGAGGTCCAGAAACAATATTTAATGATCCATTAATGTTGGAAAGGTAGGCAGAGTTGCAGATGATCATTCATCTCTTTGGAGTGAATTGATGAGTCTGCTGCAGGTACCCAGGCTCTGGTTGGTTTGTTTGTTCAGGAGGGCTGGAATCGAGTGCTGCTTTCCACCTGCTCGTGTTCCCTCTTGGTTGTATCCCCCTCCCTCGTGCAACAGCAGCCTCAGGCTGTCCTGTCTGTATTTTCAGATTTTCCTGCTGCCCTGGTGAATCAGAGAGGGGCAACTGAGCCTCTTGCACCAAAAAAANTGAGTATAAAGGGCTGGCTGAGAAAATCTTTATTTGCTGACATGTGTGTTTTCCTAATATTCTCTTTGCTTTTCTAATTTACAATAACATACACAAAATAATATTCCTGTTATGAACAAAATGCACCATAAACTCTTATGTTCCTCTAAGCAAAGACCCCACCAGAGTATGGTGAAAAGAGAGCAAAAAGTCTTAGATCCCAACTGTGCTTTTGCACATTTAAGGCTGTGTATGCATAGAAGAAATGAGGGAATATTTCACTTATGCTCATATAAACATGTTTATATACCTAAATAGGTACATTATACATAAACCAGCTGAATATTCTTCTCATTAGAAAGAAGTTAAATATTTGGAAATAGACTCTCTTGGGAGCAATAAGGTCCCAGAATTCCTGGAATTCAAGAGGTCTGTTTTCAACTGTCACTTTCTTTTTTTCTACAAAGGTGTTTTCTTAAGTGAACTGTCCTTTTAGCTAATTCATGAGAAATTAACTCAGAATGGTTTTTGAAGTTTGTGAGTGAAGTTTTATGGAATGATGATGGAATAAATGAAAAAGGAAAGTGATTCCTTTGAAGGTGGTGGTAAACATTGCTATGAAAAGGTAGTATCTGTTAAAAATTAATAGGAAAGAATCCCAAATTGGAGTAAAGGAGTTTTGATTATTTTCTTAAAGTGGCTCTTAGTAGAAACTGATTTGAAATACTAACTCAGCTCTTATTACCTTGCTTGCTGTAAAGTATATTATTCTGGTCTTGATTGTGCCTTGCCATGTTTGATGTTGACATAGTCAAGGCTGGACTTGGTCAATAATCACAGCTGATTATCACCACTAAAAATAACTATACATTGTTAATTCATTGAGTGTATTCATCACCCAACAGTGTCCTGGAGAAAATTTACTAGAATGTCAAATTAAGTTAGGTTAAAGACAAAAGGTTGCATAAATTAACATCATAATAAACAGTAGGTATTATGTCACTGAAAGATTACTCTGTTATAGACATATATTTACATATTTAATTTTGCAACAATTTAACTCCACTTTCTGTATCAAAAATAGGAAGAACCATAGTAGCTATGTTTTTTTCTGCCTTTGAAAGAGCACTTGTTCTAAATAAGCTGTGTCAATAAACTGAGAAAAGATGTAGTGGGGAAAAAACCAACTGACCACCCAAATTTGATCACTGAAAGTTGTTCAAAGAGACTGTGGAGTCTCCATCCTTGGAGATACTCAAAAGCTGCCTAGACATGGTGGCTGTCCTACAACAAGGAGACTGGATGAGGTGACCTCCAGACATCCTTTCTAATTTCAACCATTTCCTGGTTTTGTGAAATTTTGATTAAAATACTCTTAATGTTGTGTGGTTGAGCAAATTTACTGGTAATTCAGGAAGTCTTTTCCACCTGTAAGGTTTATTCTGCCTGTCTCAAATAATTCTGCTGCAAGACCTGACTCAGCAATACACATCTTCATATAAAAACCTACAGCAGCTCTTTGCATTGAATAGATGACACTTTTTAGAAGATTTTTGGGGCTAAAGAAAGAGAACAAACTTAAATATTTTTAAAAGAGTTTTCCAGAGAAATCAAGGCTCTGTTATATGTTACCCTTGGATACACAACCTCCAATGCTATTTATCAATGCAATGTTCAGTCTGAAATAAAGTTATTTATGCTTTTTTGTAGGGGCACTGAACCTTGAAGTATGAGAATTTGAGCATGAGGAAATTTTGCTTGGGTACTTTCATTTCCTATTTGAATTAATTTTTAAAGAATAAACTGTTCTTTATGATTTGAGCAGTCAGTTTGATCTGAGTTTCCTGAAAGAATTGATAATTCACATACTGTTTTCCCTCTTCTCTGGATTAATGTTTAATCACTGGGAGAGTTGTGTTCACACAAGTCCATTTCTTTTCTGCTCAAAAGCAGACCTGTAAAACTTCAAATTGTTACCCCAGTTAGCGCAATACTGATGTTGCAATGAGAAGGATCTGAAAGAAAAGACAACATTAATTTGCATTAATATTTTTAGTTTTAGGGTTTTTTTAATTGAGTTTTTCACAGCCATCCCTAGATATCCAAACTGCAGATGTTCAGTGTACCTCTTCAAGCACTCACTGCTCAGCTCACTGTTGTGTGATTTCTGTCACGTAGTTACTTCATTAATCACATTTTTCTTCCTCCCATGCTGTGTTGAGGGGTTGGGTGGGGTTATTTGATTTGTTTTTATATTATTACTAGATATGACACTATTAATCACAGAATAGCAAAGATAAAGCAAACACCAAGTTGAACTCAAAAGCCAAACTGTGCCAAGAGCTGGCTTGCGTTCTCAAAGTGACAAAGCATCATATTCAAGTTATCACAGAGCACATCTGCAGTACTGATTGCAATCCACACACTGCACAGTCATGTTTAGGAATAGATTCCAACACTCCCCAAGCTATTTCAGGCATGTTAGTAGATGATAGGATTTATCATGTCCAAACAGAACTTCCTCATTTTTTTAATTCCACCATTTCAGCTAACACTTATGTCAGACTTCACTTTAAACTTGTTTGTATTAGGTAGATACATTATTGCGTTATTACTTCCCTTTCCTGAATATAATTATTTGCCATAAATGAATCTTGTCTTGAAAGACAAAATGATTTGGGTATTATAGCTTGGGGAGAGTGCCTACTTAGGTTTTTCATGTGCCATTACTAAAGATATGATATTCATTTAAAAAGGAAAAAAAAAATGCCTTCATACCCTGAGGAAGTTCAAGAATCAGATTAAGGGATAATGGATCATTATCAGGACTATATAAACAGCTTTTGTATTGATTAATCCATGTTACAACTCTTTGAAAGAGCTAATAATTTTAGTGCCAAATAAAGAAGAGATTGCAGTTTCCAGTGAGGAAATGGCTGTAATTGCCATTTGGGTGGCAGATAAGAGATGATTATTAGACACCATCCATTACTGTGATCCAGCAGTGAAGCTGCTGACCACAGAGGCCATTATTATACAGACAAACACTCAATTGCACAGCAAGTGCTGGTCTCTGATATCCACTCAATGGTCTAAAATAACCATAAGAAAAGGGGTTGCTATTCAGTGTGCATTTCAGTATGAACCTCCCTATTTCTGGGTATTTGCCTTGTCTCTTGTGGCCATTGTTAATCACAACACACATAAAGTAAGCAGGGATATTATTTCAAAATGTTCTGTTCATGATCTGACTTTAACATTCAATCACATAGAAAATGTAGTATTTGATGATAGTGTAAGACTCCTTTCCAAAATCAAAATTTATAGAAATAAAGGCTAAACATTTTCCCTCACTGGCACGTTTTCTCCAGTATCTTCTGAGGAAACATCAAACTTTGGTCCTTTAGAACTAATTTCTTTTTGTAAGACAGAATTTGCCTTGGCAAATTTGTAGGTTCACATTTATGTTATTGATCTCCTTCAGAAGAAGAAAGAAACTTGATTAGAATTATTACTCCTCTGTGTTTGAGACCTATGTAAGACCTTCTGTTATAACTGAGAGTTATTTACAGATAATGTCTTATCTTTAATTAATGAAAGAGTATCAGAATCTGGAAGATGTTGATTTTCGAATAAAGTTTCAAGTTGATAGCATAAATCCTTTTAGTTTTGTTGGTCTTCATAACATCGTTTGCAGAGGAGTAAAATAGAGAAAAGCATGTATCTACAATAGCTGTTAACTTTTAACATTTAAATTTTAGTAGTGCTAATAGAATTGTCCCATTTCTTTATTCGAATGCACATAAGTGAAATGAGGTTTGAAAGGTGTTTTGTGTTAAGCCTCGAGTCACCCATTTGAAACTGAATTCCTTATGGTAAATGGTGGCATTAGCACAGTTATTGGCAATTCACAGTTATCAAGTTAAAAGCATTCTCAAGTGGATCTGGCCAGTTCAGAGGGGATGGCTTCTTAAGGCAACAAAAAGCTACTTCTTTCATCTCTATCCTTCCTTGCAGTCTTGCTCACAGGTTTCTAGAGAACATTTTAAGTGCCTCATAATTTTGAATTTAATTATTTTAAAATTGTTTTTACAAGTTTCCATAAGGATTCCATTCCAGTTTAGCATTCATGAGGACTTACAATGAGCAGTTCCCTGTAAAACACTTCCAGCTGGGGCCTGTCTCTCTGTAGTGCATCCTGACTGTGAAACTTTTGCCAAGATTTGCTGTCCTGTGTCAGCCTACAGCTTTCATTATAATACTTATATCAGTGCAGAATTAGAATGCACAGGATTTCAAGAGGTTCTTCCATAGCTTTCAGAACAGGTCATTGAATTAAAAGCAATTATCTAGATGGTGGTGATCAGAATAACTGTAAAAAAAGGTGTGCTTGTACAATGGCTGATAACAAAATGGTCAACATAGATGCAGTTAAAATTTCTGCTCCCTTAAAAAAATACAGCAACTTACTCTTCTTTTTGCACAACTTTTCCTCACCTCCCTTTGCAGTTGAGAAATTATATATTTTGAGAGTGTAAGAAAACTGGTCTGGAGTTTAAACCTAAAAAATAACCTTTTAAAATCTATACAGTACTTTTTAATAGAGCGATTATTTTAAAACTGTGCCTGTGTTAGATTTCAAATTGCAAATGTTTTGGAGGTTATTATTCCCAGAGATACTTGTAAAAAGTATGTTTTCAAAAACATCACCACAATTTAAAGCATTATGATACACCATTGAATAATGGTATTAAAATAAAAATGGAGCTAAGTATTCAGCAACAAAACAGGTGTACAAATGTGGATTAATGTATTGATAATGTCACTTAGAAGGAATTTTTCATTATACTTTCTTTTCAGATCTACTTTTAAAGCCTTTATTGCTGTGGGGTTTCTATGGTTCTTCCTTCCACTAGAAGATTATTGCTTGAGATCAGTCTGGCTTTTTTTTTTCCCCAGCATTCACTCAGAATTTCTTTTACTTGGACTTTTCTCATTACTACTAGATTCAGCTGATTTTAAATACTTCATTGACCTCCTTTCTATCTTATACTCTCTGAGGACTGCTATTGAAAAGTTACACTACCATTATAACCCCTGAATTATTGCTCAGTGCAGCTCTGTGTTCACTAGTTCTTTTAATATTTCATTATAAGTAAAAACGTTGGTCACCTTTGTTACTCTGCTCTGAACTCAAACATTTCATTTATTTCTTTCTGAAATGTTAATCTCAGGAGTTAGTATTACTTTTAATGCACATTTCCACCAAACTAGATTAAGAATTCATTAGTAAAACCACTTGAAATCACTTCAGTTGTAGAAGCACTGGGCTGAGCATTCTCAGCATTCACTGAAGCCAAAGCCAAATCCTTACAGTCTGGAAAGTCTGCTACACCAAGCCAATGTCCATGATATAAAGGAAGGCTGAGGCACACAAGAGAGGATTGACTTGAATACTTATGATTTGACATGTATTTTTTGGTCTTTTAGCATTTAAATCATTTCAGATGCATAAAATTCAGACCGACAGCTAGTACAGAAGGAGCAGGAAAGCTTGGAGATGCAGAATTTTGAAGAGCAATGGTCTGCTGCATTTTTTTTCTTCCAGATAAACCATCACATAAAATGAGTAGCACTCACATTCCAACAGAAAAAGCATAAGTGGAGACTTTCCCATTATCACAAAAGCAAGCTGGATTCTGACTTTAATGTTATTCTGACTTAAATGTGGCAAACGTTTAATTTGAAAACTGTCAGCCATGTACAGCATCTTCCAGCTGAAAATGAAATAGGAGAAAGAAAGAATGAACACCAGTCCTTTTTGTTATGCTCTTCTTGCTAAAATAAAATGGCAGATAGTCATAAAACTGGAAGAAATCGAGTTGGTAATGTTTGTACCCAGTCAAGCACAGCTCTGCTTTCATCTGGATAATGAATCCTTCACACATTAACGGTCAAGTTTTCACTTTCTCTGACATGTAGGTTTTAATCAACAGATTGATGTTGTCTACAGATAATTGCCTGTAACCAGGGCTGTCCTCAGCTGGGGAAATATCAGCAAGCCACAGCTCCAGAAAGGTGTGGGTTTGTAGGGTTCTCTGGTAGTTTTGGTGAGGAGTAACATCTCAGAATGCTTTTCTTCCTAGTTTGCACACATATTTTATCATCTTTATCTTGCTGTCCAGGTCAGATAGCTACACCCAGTCTACAGATGGGACTGTTTATCACTTGCCTAGCTAGTCCTGCTAGTTTGCCAGTGTTCCATGGCCCTGGTCAATCCTCTGCATTCACAAACGTGACCCAGTGGGTTCCCACCTGCAAACATCCTACAGCTGCCACATGGACCTGACCTCGAGCTGACTTTGACACTAGAAAAGAGCCAGACTTCACACAGTGATTTACCTAACTGTATACATATTTTACTGTGTGCTGCTTAAACTAGCACACTGCACTGTTTACAATGCTTTACTAATGTATTTGAGGAAGTAATTGGATAGTTCTAAATATGTGAAATTGCTTATATGAGTGTGACAATGTGGTACGCTGCTGCTAAGAAGGTTTTAATCAACTCAACATTGGGTTCATTTGGTTACTAATCTCAGATGTCTAGGCTTCATTTTTATATTACAGGGAGGAAGTTTCCATAAATATTCAAGACAGACTAAGTAAAAGTAATTATTTAGGGCTTAGCAGGGAGTGTAAGCAATAGGATGAAAACCTGTATGAGCTGAAGTAGAGATTATTTTTTTTTATAAAGTAATTCTTTGGGTATAAGCTAGATTTACAGGAAAATTGTGGACCATCAACATCATATGAAAGAGCTACTGTAAACTTGTTTACTTGGAGTATATATGTGCTTCAAGAGTCACCTTGTACAAAAAAAGATGAGCTTTAATTACCATAAAACATCTGTTCCTCTTAAAATGGAAGTCAGCTTGTAAAAAATTGTGGGTTTTTCCTCCTCTGTTCTTTCCTTATGCTTACAGCTTTACAAATACATGGTTTCTGAAAATACTTTCAGAAACATTTCTGGCCCAGTCCGTCCCCTCTGTAGGGTTTATTTGAGGGGTCAGTTTGTGATGGGACTTTGCTGGATGATGCCCTGGGCTTTGGGGTCTCTGACAGCCTTTGGATTGCAGGGCTGGGCCCATGGGCTTTAGGGAGTCTGGAAGCCACAGGACCATGGCTGTTCATCATTCTCCTCAGCTTCTTGATGAGTGCAGGTGGCTTTTGTTGGGCTGTTGTGGGTGTTCCCTGGTTCCCCAGGAGGAGATGTTGCTGTAGATCCCATTTCTGAAGCAGCCCCAGGTTGCCAACTCGGCTCTGGGTTGGCCATAGCTCAGCCACTGCAGTTGTTGCTCCTCAGGCCCTGTCCCCATGGCCATGGCTGTCCCCAGTGCCCCATACAGGGTCTGATCCTGATCCCAGCTGCCAGGACACAGCTCCAGGACTCAGCCTTCTCCATGGAGGTGCTTGTGGACTGCTCTCTGAGCTGCCCCATGGGCCCTGCTGCCTTGCCCAGGTGTGTCAGGCCAGACCCTGCAGCGCTGCCACACCCTGGCACCTCTCCCTCCATCCCTCCCTCAGCCTGCACTGAGCCCTGGCAGCAGTTCCCCACTGCTGCATCTTCCTAGGCCTTCTTAAAATGCAGTCTTAAGGTCTTGTCCAAGTTAAAAGTGAAATGAAAACTGCAGAAAAGGGAGTGAGAAACAAAAATGAGGTGTTTTTTCTGCTTTGTGTGCAGAAAAATTTTATGCCTCTCTGATCAGTAACAGCAAAGGCACTTACAGCGCCGGTTTGTTTTAATGCAAGGAGAAAGTTTAATTTAGCATGACCTTATTCTCTGGGCTTGTTTTGTTTATTCCTCAGGGTGCCCTCCTGCAGCCAGCGGGGACGCAGTGCTTCGTCCGTGTCCCGAGCATCCTGAGGCAGAAGCTGATCCCGCCGAGGGTGAGTGACTGCTCACACAGCCTTTTCTGGGGAGCTTTCCTCTCTTCTGGGGGCACTGCTGCCACTCTGACAGTTTTGCTGCCTTTGCCTTTTGCTCTGTTCTTGTCTTGAGGATTTTTTTTTTTTTCATCTGGTGTCGTGGTAATTAAAGACAAGTGAGTCAAGCTTTACTTTGGATGAGGGAAGATGAGAGCAGAGGAAAAGGAGGCTCAGATGTAACTACTTTCTTTGTTCTCATCTATCAAAGAAGAACTTGCCATATGTTTTCTACTTTTTTTGCTGCTTGTTACATCGTAAATCTGACACCTATTAATTACATGTTACATTATAAAAGTTTTTCCATTTTTAAAGTGATTCATATTTTCTCCTAGGTCTTTGCAATGTTACTTTTTGACTTTGTGATTGCAGAATTAGATTTTTTTATGTTTTCACATGAAATCTGGTATGCATATTTTTACCTGAAAAGCATATAGGAGACATATCATGCATGACAAGAATATTAACTGTATTTGATCCCAGTAATGGAAGTTGACGCTTTTCCATTAAAGTTAATGGAAATGTAATGATTCATGCCAGCTGTGAAGATCTGTTTGGTTATATTTGCTATAGGAAATCCATTTGTTTGGTGGAATGACACGGTTCTTTTTACCGAATAATTTAAAAATATTTATTTGACTGGTTATTAATTCTCAATCTGTAAAAGTTCACGTTTGGAGGATTGTTGCTTGTGAGTCTACTTCATGACTATGGAGAGACTGTTGTTTCTAGAGCCTTACAGCTTTGATGGATCCAAAGGATTTAGACCTACAATTACTGCAATATTGGTCCAGTTTATTGAGAGGTGTGATGGACAGCATCAGGCTCAGGGTCCATTGTTTGCTGTGTGTCCAGGGAGTGGTGGTGATGGAGAAGAGCCACAGAATGCTGGGTTTGTTTTGGTCCCTTTGAGAGGGCGGAGGGCTCAGCAAACATGAGCCTGCTTTTTCACACACCTTGTCCCAGAACAGCTGTTGTTTGTTGTTGATGGAGGCTTGACATCTGACTGGGAGTTCTAAACTGGTGTTGCCATACAGCCCTGGAGAGAGCAAAGCAGCCCTTTGCTGTGCTGGATGTTGAACTTGGCAGTGGCCTCCTCCTCACAGCTTAAAGCCAGCCTTCCTTAAGGCTTCCAGGTGAAAGCGTTTGCCTTCTTTATTACTTTTCTTTCATAGTTAAACCCATTACTGCTGAAATTTCACAAAACAGTGCTTCTGTCCAGGGTGCTGCCCTGTACAAAGGAGCAGTGTGTGTTTTGCTGTCTGTGCTGTTTTAACAGTTGATCCTTCATGGCTGCCTTTATAGCACGGTGTGACCTCTCTTCTGTGCTATATTGTGTCTGTCCTTGTGGACTCCTTTCCTTTCACTTTGGTGATATTTCACTTTAATTTCTTCTCAGACCGTATCTAGTCTACTACTTATTTCCAGTGGAATTTCAGGTTTCTTATCTGCAGTCCAAGCATGATTCAAACCATAAATTTCATTTCTTTTACTATTTTTCTGCTAAGCTACTGCATTTTGAGAATTACTTTTTGCTACAACTTCCCACAGTTTTAATTTTTAGCCTTTTGAAGAAATGATCTCAATGTTCAGACAAGCAAATTGCTAAGCATTTTCAGGCTTCAATTTAATCTATTGTAACTAACCTCATTATTTGATAAAACTGAGTTAGAAAAATAGATTCCCTCAAGTGTGGAGTATACAAACCCCTTCTTTGTTTATGTATGGAGCAAAATTACTGACTGTTCAGAAAATTTAAAGCATTTTAAAATTGGTTCTACAGTTCTTTAACAATGGTTCTGCTAGTGCTTCCTATTTCTTCACAAGTTCTTTTTGTTTTCCTAAGCACAGAACTTTAATTTAATGCTCAGATATGCATTCTATTTGAGAGAGATGAATACTACTTTCCTAAGGATCTTTTGCTTAACTATTTTTGTACCTTAATATCAACAAGCACAAATTAATTAATGTCATAATTTGATGGTATTTCAAAATTTAAGAAAACCTATGCAAAAGGGGTTGTCTTTTGAAGCTGACTAATCTTAAAAGTTACTAAAATTGCATGTAGGTATTATAAAACAATTTAATTATTGGAGAAATTGTGACACTAGGAAATCTAGTAAAACTTAGCCTTTATTAATGTGTAACTATCAGTGGAGGACTTGACACAAGGGTGAATTTGCCTTTTTAATACCCATGAAGAGGCCTGGAAGTTAGGAAGGGTCACTGATGTATGATCACACAGGTGTGAATGTTCTTTTCACAACACACTGAAGTATCAATAGAATATATGTCATTATATCTTAAACAGGTATTCTGTCAAATGCTTTTAAAAAAAATAAATAGTCCACTGAAGTCTGGAATTAGAATTATGCAGTTACAAGGACAGGCCTTTATATGTATAAACTAGTATGTACACACACACTTACAGGCAAAGTCACTCCATATGGAAATTAAAAATGAAAAATTTATCTTGGCAGTCAGAAAACACTTTTGCGCTGATCTTTGCTTTCAATCAAGAAATAACACAGGTTTACACTTGGAGTGGAACATGCATGCTGCTAAATGTGAACACTTCTTTGGTTTTATGTTTACTCACCACCTTAGGCTTCCTCTGGTGGTCCCATTTTTGACTTGAATGAATCAATTTTCAGTGGTCTTACCACATTATTTTTTTACCTGTACAGGCAAATGCTCTATTAGGGAACAAATATATTGCTTTGGGATTAAATAATTACATGTATAATATTGAAAATACTCCATAAGAGTTATTACACTTAGACATTTTTGATTATGATTCACTAAATAAACAGGCTTAGGAGAGAAACTTACCAATGCTCTTGTATTGTGTATTTCTAAAATACACAATCAGAAGAATTTACTAAATTTCATAATATTCTTTGCTTTTCACTCGGTGAATTCTTAATTTCTTTCTTTTCAAGGAACAGCCATGAGTGGGAAGGTTACCAAAGACTTCTTTTGAAAAGTATTTCAGATTCCTGAATAGTGGCTTAGGTAACTCTGTATGGGCAGAGTGCTTTGTAGCAGAGTCTGCTGCGTAATTTGTCTGGTGTTTCACACAAATGCTCTTCAGCCAAGATATTGGATTAAAGTACAACAGATGTAATATTTCAGAACACAAATAACATTAATCATACATAAGATATGGTTTGATTTAACTACTGTAGTAATGGCACGGATTATAAGGCCTTTCAAATTATACATATTCCTTTAGACTAAACATCTTGCATTCAAATCTGAGATGTTGCTTCTTCCAAATAATGGTATTTTAATTGATATTTCTTTGGAATAAATATCTTACATTCAAATCTGAGATGTTGCTCCTTCCAAACAATGGTATTTTAATTGATTGGTTTTAGGGTGTCTATGAAAGTGAGATCCTGCTGGATAAATTCAATTTTAAAAAGCAGCATC
Source organism: Chaetops frenatus (assembly GCA_013400775.1). Taxonomy (NCBI): domain Eukaryota; kingdom Metazoa; phylum Chordata; class Aves; order Passeriformes; family Picathartidae; genus Chaetops; species Chaetops frenatus. The sequence continues at coordinate 96,612 of VZTR01007315.1, forward strand.
TTCTCTCTCCTCAGTGGTCAGGGTGTTACTGCACAAAGAAAAGTTGTTTATAAATTAATCTAACTGCAGAACTTTATCTGTCATAGCCTGGGAGAAGATCCTGAACATCTCAGTCCTCAACAAGGCCACAATGTCCATTTAGCTCCAAGCAGTGTCTCTCGCCTCAGAAGAACAAAAGGCTAAAAATGCTGATGTAGGAGAATGCTCACCAGTCTGCAGGATTTCCATCTGCTCAGAGGCTTCATAAGCCCTGACTGACCATTGCTCCTGGAGCCTCTGATCGTGGGGGTGGTCCTTGGGTCCAGCTGTACTGCTGGGAAGTTGCTCAGCTCTTCTCCTCAGAGGTTGCCTGGTGCACTTGTGTGAACTGATTTTCAGGAAAGAGCTTAATTTTGTGAACTGCCCAATTCCCTCCCCTTTCCACAAAAAGCCTTAGGAAGGCTTAGAGCCATTCAGTACAAACCAGTGCAAACCAAATGAGTCACTTTGAACCAATGTTTTTTCTTTGGACGTTTAGAACTTTGTATGCCTGAAATTAAACCCGAGACCTTTTAAAAAGACATTTCCTTTCCTCTAAGCATGTGCCTTAGTGAAAATAGCCTGATACTTTTAAAGAAAGGACTCAGTATCCTAAACACCTATGAAGCATTGATTAGATTTATTTTAGCTGTGTGTTCAACCAGAATACATTATTTTTTCCCTACTAATGAGTGAGATTTGCAGTAAGTGAAGTATGGCTCTTAGTTTCCAATGCCAGTTGGTTCACTTTTCATTGCATTTGAGAGATACTGTACATGAAATCATTTTTAAATATTGATTTGCTCAGACCTGGTTGCTGGTTGTACTGCTAATCATTACATTATTCTTTATTTTTTGTTCTGGTTAAGATTTAAGTATCCCATTATAAAGCAGCTTGCTTTACAAGAAGCAATGTTAGGCAGTGATGAACTATTCAAAACTATTCCAGAATCAATTGAATTGGTCACTGTGTAACTCCACATATCTTTCCACCAGCAGATGCTGGTCTTGAGACCAGTAGACTCAGGGAGGAGCAAGATGGAGATGCTGGGAAGCAAAGGTGGTGAGGTTGTTTGGCCATTTCATGTGAATACCATTATTAATGGACAGAAGAACATTAATTTTACAGATGAAAGAAACCTTGGGTGAGGACCATGAAGTTACTTCTTTGGAATCCTCACATATTCTAAATATATTTCAGCAGCTACTTACGAAAAGAGTTGATTGCAGTGGTCAGTGGGTCTAAATATTCCTAGATAGGCATTTATTAATTAGTTCCTAGGCATGAGCTTAACTGGAACATGCATTTTTGCATGTGCTGTTAACACACAGCAAATGTGATATTGAATATATTCACCTAAGAGGTTTAAATGAATTCATCTTACCTCACATTTAATAATGCATGAGTATATACAAAGCTTGTTACTTGGGCTTAGCTTGTTAAGCTGCAGCAACATGGCCATATTTCTAATCCTTAGAATGTCAATATCAAGATTTAATACTGTTTAATGAATGCAGTTTCAATTGATACCTCTTGTTAATTTGGATTAACCTTCAAGGTGTCCCTATGACAAATGTGGAGAATAAGATAATATTTGTTTTACTGTCCTCTAAACTAGCAGGAACCATTATGCCTTTACCTTACTGTTCCCTAAAAGCATCATTTGCAAGCATTATTTTCATGGCCACACAGTCTCTTATGAATCATATAAAGCACTGTTAACTGCTATGTTTTATACAGACAAGCATATTTTTGCTAGATCAATGAGTATCATCTCTCCTGAGTGCCCATCTACACTTTTATGCAAGCTTTATTTTCCATTTGGCATGGCATTTTTATTAGATTAGTACTAGCTGTATTTACAAAATCATTAGTGTTTTGTAAGTTGTAAATGTGTAGGGCAAAGAGATTATGGCAAAATAAGTAAATGCTTAGGTCAATTTTAGCTTTTGTTCTGAAGTTTTCATCTTAAATTTTATTGAGGAAGAAAGTTTGAAAATGCAGGAGTTGGTAGTAAAAAGTATAAACTGCTTTTTTGGTATTAATAGGTATATACAACTGATTACAAAATCATCAATACATTTGACAGTGAATGCTTCAAAACCTATGTAATATGTGTTAGTGCAGAGATTTTGTGATACATTTTCACATGCACTGATTCCATTTAAGAAGCTGTGGGAATGCTCAAATGCACGTTTATTTACCTAATGCATGGAACCTACTAAGTCTTTAATTAGCTCATACTGAAACCTTGTACCAGAGGCACTAGTCCTCATTAATACAGCCAGTTTCTCCTACAGAAAGAGATTTAAGAAGAATTTCACAAAACTGTAGCAAAAATACTCCCCCTTCTCCCAATATTTGCAGTTATTCTTTTGCCATTAATGTGTTTTTCCACCTAGATATGTCTGTGAAACTCCCCTTGAAAGAAAAATGCTTTGAACATTCTAGGTAGTTTCTTGCTCTAAAGGAAATATTTACAATGGAGAGCAAACCTTTTTTTTTTTTTTTAAAGAACCAGACTATTATGAGAAATGTTTATTATTGGAGTTGATCAAAGGGATAAGACTTTTTCTGATCTTAAGCTGGCTGAAACTTGCCAGCACTACAAGAGAGTTGTTTTTTATTTTTGCTGGTCTTAATGAACTCACTGGGCTTGTTCAGAAAAGCAAATAAACACAGATAATGTGTGCTGAGGTCCTGACACTCGGACTTCAGAGAATTACCCATAGTAAAACTTCCAAACTGTGCAGCTGGTTAAGGAGCAGTTCAGCATGAAGCCAGTTTTGTGTGACTTAATGAGGGATGTACTGAAGGCAGGGATGAGCAGTGTAAGCACCAGGCCAGAACTGTGACTGCCACCAAAAAAAAAAAAAAAAAAAAAAAAAAAAAAAAAAACAACCCCAAAGATAGGGGAAACTGAAGCAGGGGACCTGATTGCAAAATATAGCAATGATTTATAAATCTAATTCTGGCACACAAAGTATACTAGCAAAGGAAAAGAAGAGATATGGTGATTATTTGATCTCTCTTTTCGTAAGTTCACAATCATGTGTAGACAGTGAGTTGTTTTAAAAACAGCAATATCCCCAGCTAGTTCTCTGACCATTTTTTAAAAGTCAGTGCCACAATTTTAAAAGTTTTCATCATTTCCTTAATCATCTCCTGCTAAGAAAAAGGAAATGCTGGTCGCATTAAATTCTCGTTAATAGATAAACCAGCCCTAAACAAAGATGGAGGTGTGAAATTTCCAGCTATGCTGGAAAGAAAATTAAATCATCATTAAAATACTTCCTTATAGGCATCTTTTCCATAATGTCTGTGAAGCATTAGGTTTAAAATAGGTTTATTTTACATAATTGCAATAAGATTTTTCTCTATTAAGGAAGGAAAAAACCTCCTAAGTGCCACTGTTCTTAGATTTTTATTTATTAATGGCCAGAACTTCAAGCCTCATGAATTTGTCGAGAAGACCAAAGAGATCCTCTGAAAGTATAGCAGTGTTTTTATGCCACTGGGGAAAATCAGTATTTCTCTGATAAACCTGTCTTTCAGGCCAATGATCCATGAACGAGGAAGGATTTCCAGATAAGCCAATGGATGCTTCAAAGGAGCTTTTTGTCTATTGTGTCAACAGGCACAGCTGAAGTAATGTTGCAATTTTTAACCTGACACATCATATTGAGCTGCATAATTTCTGTGGCAAACCTGAAGTCAGTGTGATCTTTTACAGGGGTAGCTGAAGCAATATCTTATTTTATCCTCTGGCTGACCAACAGTTTCAGCTGCCCAGCTTAAAATGTAAAAGGGAGGCTCAAAGTTAAATTAGGGAGACTTTTTGATTGATCTAAGATTTTAAAGACAACTAGGATGTTATAATGCAAACTCAGACCTTTATGCAAAATTACTTAGTAACTCTTATCTTCAATGTGAATAATTGTGCATCTCTAATTTTGATTTGAAAAGAATTAAAACGTGTACCACCCTTCCAATGTGCTGATATGCTATAAAATACATCCTGGGAAAGTAACAACTCTGTTTCTTTATGACCTAATGTCTGTGAGATGACCATGGCTGATCTTGTAGCTGAGGTAGTTTTTATTTCTGGTGTGTGACACCACAACCTGATCTCACAGTGATACTTTTTGGCAATTTTTGGACAACTCAGTGCTCCTGATAAAATTTCTATCTATTCTAATTGTTCCAAAACTGTTGAAACAAAAGAATAAGTCACCATTTTCAAGATCTGTGTTTTGATGGGTGCATTTACTGGACCTGGGTATGACCTACCAAGTTACTAAAAAGAGGGAAAAAAAAAAAAAAAAAAAATTAAGGAATTGCAACCAACACTTCCACCCGACCTCTCTGAATGAAAGCTAAGAGCCAGCTATACTATTGCAATTCTCTGATTCTCCAATGTGTTTTTCTTAGCAGCAGCAGCTCTTTTGGGAAATGTAACCATGGAAATTAGAAATTACTATCCTAACAGCAATTTGAGAGTCATTTATTGAAAAGGGTGCTCTCTTTGAGGAAAAGATAGGAGGGGCAGAGGGAATAAGTTGTACGAGCTCACGTTAATGACCAGGGCTTGAAATACTGAAGAGCTGAACTACTATTTAATGACTGAAAATGGATGCAAATTGTGTCAGTGATAATGAACCAAAGAGAAAGTGAAATGTTATTAGGGTAAAAATACTGTGAATCCCCCAGTTTTGAAAACCTTTTCTGCCTTCACAATCCTTGCTATTCATAAAAGTACTTGATGATTCTAATTGTTTTAACGTCTCATCAAGGCTTCCTATATCAATGGGAATGTTCTCTCTTCCTAGATATGATTTAATGATTTAATCACTGTGGTTTCTTACTGTGAGCCCTGCTAATAGGGATCCTACACAGATTACGTAAATTGTATTCACTCAAGGACTGTAAATAGCGAAGCACTTAATTCTATTACTTTTTTTTCCCTCCTCAATTTAATTGAAATGGAACAATTTAAATAGAGCAATTAGAGAGCTCTCTGGCAGCCCAAGAATAGTTAAGATTATCTTATTTTATGATGATTGCTTTTAGGTCATTAACATAGACAGCTAGTTTGGAGCTATATCTTAGACTATGTTGGTTATCACTCCAAGTAAAATGCATGTTTACAGGCATGAAGTGCATTTCTCACCAATTCCACCCAGTGCCTCATCCTGTGGCTGATATTTTCCATGAAATGGGTTACTTGAGGCAGGTTTGCTGTGTGGCTGCTCGGAATAAGCAGATTTCACCCTACCACCTTTTCTCCTGAAGCTGTTTATGATAATGCCAGCTGAGTATTCAGAACATGTGCACGCTATTGTTGCCTGTCACACAGACTGTTTGGCATGAAGGCTTTCTCTGATCTCCTACTCCTGTTAATAGGCCATTTAAGATGCCATGCAGTCCCATTTATTAAAGCCTTCCAGGCTAAGCTTACATGAAGAGAGCTTGCTGTATTTTCTAAGAATTTACTGTAAGGGAGGCACGTGAGCATTGTGGCTCAGCTTGCACGGTCAGTTAATTTCTCTCAGGCTTGCAGGCAAACTACTTCATGCATGCAGCTTTCAAAGGTCTGATTACAAGCTATGGCTTATAAATGTAGAGGGTTTTCCTCAGTAACGTGCCTGTTTAAGTATCCATCATTGCAATAATATGTGTTGAGATAGAGTGAGAGTACATTTTATTCAGATTTTCATGAGCTAGCTCCTCCTCTTGACCATCTCTTATAGCCCTATGTTAGATTCTAAGGTTGTGCATCCAGGACAGCTTGTTAAAGCAGTACAGATTATAACTGTATTCTGAAGTTCACAAAGTTCATTCAGCCTAATTTCCAAAATAAATTAAATATCAGGTGCCTGTTTCTCCAAGGCAGTTTGAGCCTGAGTTGTTGATCCTGCCATTGAGGCTGGCAGGAATTGTTGTGGCCAACAGAGATTATCATCCAATTTCAGATCCATTAACATTTTAAACTAACTTTTGAGATATGTCTCCGTAGTAAATCTCCACAAACAAGAGAGAAGATGGTGACAGCCTGTTGTAGGGAAAAGGTTTCTAATGGCTCAGCTGCTGCTTCCCTCACTCACACGTGTCCTCCTGCCCCCTGGGACCAGAAGGGCAGTGCTGAAATGGACAGGGGTTTGTATCTTGCCAGCTGGGGCTCTTCCCTTGGCATTCCCTGTGCTGTGGGTCACAGAAGAGCCTCAGAGCAGGATGTGACGCGAATCCCTTCAGAGAAGCTGGGAGCTGTGCCCCACAAAATGCACAATATAGGCACATCCTGCTTGCTGGGATGGGGTACAAGGTGTTTGGGACCCTACTGCTATGACTGGGGTGGGTAATTTGGGTATTTTGAGGCTGGACAGCAGCAGGTCATCACACTATCCTTGGGTCCTTAAATAAAAATATAGATGACTGGAGGTATTCTGACTACAAAATACTTTCCTTAAAGAATTTCTGTAGAACTCCTGCAGTTAGAATTGTCTTAATTCTCTATACTTTTTAACAGGTAATTATCTTTTTGCAAATTATTCTTCATAAAAACCTTTGAGTATGAACAAAGCAGCTGAGGATCCAAATTTTAATTTCCCCAGGTTCCCCATTTGAGGGGGTCTTGGGTGGGGAGGGGAGAAGAGAAACAACCTTCTACAAGCACCTAGGGATATTTTACAAACAGCATTTCCTGTAAACCCTGGTAAACAAACTTTGCATTTAAACAGATATAAAATTAACAATGTTCTTTTAATTTCTTGATTCAATCCATCCATTAATATAACTTGTACTCACTTCTGAAAGTTACACCAGCAACCATACGTTTTTTGTACAAAGTCGTATCTGAGATTTAGTTATTACATCCATTCTCCTTGAAGGTTTATAAGTAATTTGAGCCTTATAATGAAGATAATTGCTACATTGCAGATCTGTGAGAGGTTTCAGTAACACCTGTGAAAGCCAGTGTGTGTCAAGCAATGGTAGTGTATTCTAATGTCATATATTGAGCACGTTTATTTTGATTTGTACACTTCAGTTTGCAATTTTAGAAACGTGATTGATATTTTCTGTTATTCCTGCATAAAAGTGTCCATCCCCTTTCAGCAATCTTAAAAAGATTACCTTGCATCTATAAGGCAGGTAAATTATAGATTTAACTTGTTGCTCAGTCCTTGCATTTTAAAATTAGAAAGACCAGGACAAAGGGTGACCTGTGATACACCAAGCACCTTTTGGTGCCTCTGTCCATCACCTCAACAATGGTTCTCTTGAGCTAGTACCAGAGAGAGACCATTAAAATCAGCAACCTGACAGACACTAAGGACAGTTTGCACCTCACAGTAAAGGTGCAAAAAAAAAAAAGAGCAAATGACCTGTGTTTATCATAGCTTAAATGTGAACTAAACCCTTCATGAACTAAGGATGGTGTTGCCATGTAAACCCCATAACTAAAATGAGGGCCGTGTAGGATGTCTTGAAACATCAAGAAAAAAGAAAAGGGGGATTTGAACAGTTCATCCAAGCTTAGTCTTTGCTAACAAACAGTTGTGTGAATTATCAAAGCATTTCTGAGCACCCACTCCCTCAGGGAGAGATTGGTACAAAGACTCATTACTGATCTGACAGGAACTTTTGCTCATGTGGTGCAGCAAGTCGTGGTCTTTTTTCTTTTTTTTTTTTTTTTTTTTTTGGGGTTTTTTTGTTTGGTTTGTTTGTTTGTTGTGTTTGTGTGTGTTTTGGTTTGGTTTTGTTTGTTTGTTTGTTTCATTTTATCTGTCAGATTCCCTGACTGCTCCTTTTTCTCTTATGCCCAACATGCTGGATGGGGAAAGTTATTGTTTTAACTTTCGGTTCCTGGTGAGGATCAGGTTCTTAAGCAGATTAAGTGAACTGTTGGATCATTAAGGTATTTTTTCTTTGTTCCCATTTGTAATATCTGCCTTTAGTTCTCTGCTCCTGGTTGGTTATATCAATGGGGATATTTCTGAAAGGATTCCTGAATATTTTAAAATAGATATCTCTCCAACTCACAGTTCTTGCAATTTATCAGGAAGGTTTCAGACCATTTGGCTGAGGCTCAGTCCTTCCTGTACATGGGATGTCCTTTGCTCTGGGCAGTTTGTTTGGGATGTGGGAATGCTGAGGCACCCTGCACTGCCAAAATAAAGAAATACAAGGCCATTCCTTTCCAGGCTTAAACACCTCCTTAACTGTTCCTTCACAATAAGATCCCAATTCCCACAGTGTGTCCCCCACTTCCTCCTCCGGTCTTCTGAGCATGGAAAATATGCAAAATATCCCTAACAGAGTTCTCATATACAAACCATTCACAGAATAATGGAAATTTTTGCATTCTTTTTGCTGTAGTACATTCAGGCTACATCTCTGCTGAAGTGCCCTATATAAGAATAAATAGGTAACAGCAGGACAAACCATATTAGGTCCTTTCACGTCCATCACCGTAGCAATAATGGCAGGTAACTACTGCTGATGACTGAAATATGACTAAAAGATGAGGGAATTTTCTTTTGAGTTGTTTCTCATTGTAAAGTTGAAAGAAAGAAGGTTCTTTCCACATCAGAAAGTGAAAAATGTGATTTGGAAAGAGGTTAGGTTTAAAAATAGACATGAGACCTTAAGGAAAGGGGAGTGCTCCTTCTGTAGCCTAGAAACTGAAATCCCTAGAGAAGTATCCAATACAGCAAGACCTGAAAATAAAGAGAATTTTAAAAATCCAGTGAAAATAAGCAGAAAAAAAGAAAAAAAAAAAAAAAAACTAAAGAAAAAGGAGAGGGAGAATGCAACTAAAGTCATAATCACAGGTTTATAACTCCTACTCATGTGTTCCTTTGTCCATCACTTTAACAACTGCCTCTCTGAAAAATGTGGGAAACAGGATTTATAAAAGCTGAACACACGACTAAATTGCTTATTTACCTGGTTTTGTGGTAAGAATTGTGACTGAGTGCTTCTGGGGCTTTCTATACCTTAGGAAATAGGTCATCTTGCTACTGTTCTTTATTTAGAAATGTTGCAGAGGGCACACGATTTTTAGTTAGCAATGTAAAAATCAGTGCTGCCAGTAATGCCAAGGGGAGCTTGGTATGTTCAATTTGTCAGTAAAACTTGGCTGGAGTATCTGGCATTTCCAAGGATGTACAGCAGTGTAACAAAGTGAAGAAAACCTCCTCTCCCTTGCACAGCACATGTGGAGGCCAACTCAAACTTGCAATCTGTGCACTTGCTGCTGAGTGAATGAAGGCTGTTGACAGATGATGCTAAGAAAGGAAAAGTGTTTAGTGCTCTGAACACTTTTTCTCTTNAAAAGTAAACTGAGCAGAGGAAAATAAAGGTGGAGAAAACCAACTTCCTAAAAAGTCTTTCAGCCTTGATGAAGGAAGGAACAAAAACCCAGAATCCTTAACTGCTCTTAAATCTGGTGAGCCTGATGAATTTTGTCTGTGGATGCTTGAGGTCTGCAGTTGTCATTTTTGAGGATGTGTGGAGGATTGGCAAGAGATCAGGAAAATGAAAAATACATCTGTGATGCCTGGCTCTGACTAGGAAAAAGAGGATGGAGTGGTTGTATGCTGCTCAGTTTAATTTCAGACTGCACACTTCAGCAAAAGACTGGGTTCTTGGATTAAAAGAAAGCCTGGAGGGAGAGACCTACCTTGTAAAGACACAAAGGATTTAGGAGAGATTTGTTTCAAGCCTCTTCTTTTAGGTTTTCTCTGTCTTGAGGGTTACATTGTTCCAGGCAATAATAGTAACAACAAAACCCTCTAAGAGTAGAAATGGGAAATGATTTTCCAGATGTCAGGCTCTCTTTAATGAAAAGCAATACAGCCTGACCTGAAGACTCTAATTTTGGCTTGGGGCCATTTCACATCAACACTAAAGGTCTTTACAGGCAGGAAGAGTGTCTTTCTGGAACAATATAAATACATTTAATCCTGTACTGGGACAGGGAAAGAGCCAACATAATTCTTGATACTCTTTCAGTGACTCTCTTTCCAGTGGTGTTGTGCTAAAGCAGGCCTTGTGTTCCTTCAAAAGCATATGGATTCAGTATGAATTTCAGACATTAGACATGTAAAGTAAGTTGAACAACAAATCACAAGCAAAGGATTAATTGTTCATATCTGCTAGCAAATAATTTTATGTTAAATAGGCTTGAAATTACTGAGAAATGAATGGGTTGTCATTAGATCAGTGTCACAAAATGTGCATTCATGTGCTGAATATGCGATTTCATGATGCATAAATGTTGTAACTAACTCTGCTATGTTGCTAAAACAAGCAGTTATTACATATCTTTATTTACAGGTAAGCAGTATTCCAGCTGACTTGCATTCAGCAAACAAATTACAGGAAGGTAACAGCTGAAACTGTGTGGACAGTCTTCAATAGGAAGTGAAGAAATTATTTAGACCAAAAATTAATCTTGCAGTATCTGGCCTCATTGTTGCCAACAAGGATTTTTAGTGTGAGTTATTATAGGGTGAGTTATTTTTTTTCTGTATTGGTCCAATACATGGAGTTACTTTGAAAGTAAAATGAAATACAGTTTTTAATTTTTAGTTGATATTTCCTGTGAGTTTCTTTATAATTCATATAAGTTTCCAGTAGGCATGTTGTCAATCTGTCAGCATTCAGCACAATAGCTCCAGAGCCAGACAATAATTCCTGTGGTTCATTCCATATCTAGGATGGTCTATAAATGTATAACTATTTCTAAAAATTCCCTCCAAGTTTTGATTTTTGTGCACTTGATGACCAAGGCTTTATTCATAGTAGATAGTATTTGTATTTGAGGTATGTTTTGTTTCCATCCAGAAAATATATCTCTATTCTCCTTATTGAAATTGGTGCTCTGATTTGAAGAACATTGTTATATTGGCTTGGCTTCCACAATGAGAAAGTTATGAAGATTTAATTGTGACTAAAAGGCTTTTATGTTTGTTCTTTTAGAAATACAGTCCTTAGTGTCTTTTTTCCATAATAAGTTATTTAAGTTCTCTAACAGTTAACAGTTGGGAAACTACTTGGACTTAGAGAAAAGGAAGAATATGATGCAGTTAAGTTTTAGACATTCAGCTTTTATACACTTTTACTTTCATTCCTCCTTCCATGAAAATATGCTGTCTCAAAGTTTCTGCACTAAACCCATAACTATAACAAAAAACATGTTCTCTAATACCATAACTTTTCCTAAAAACCTCAATATATACTTCATGTTTTGCATAATTTCTAAATTGTTCAACTTCCTTTTTCTATTTTTAGCTGTTTATTGGCTGTTCACACTTAAAAAAACAAGTCATATTGTTGTATAACTTTACTTTTCCTTGTAAGGTGGGCTCTAGGTATTTTTTGTAGCAATCTACAAAGGGTTCTGTTCTCACTGTTTTTTGCTGGACTCCTTTGTTTAGCTTTGTTTCCAATAAGAACTATTCAGTGAGGTAAAAATCAAGAAAATAAAATTGTTCTGTTCACGTGAGACAACTGCACAACTCTATGCCACAGCAATGGAGCAATTCCTCAGGTCCAAATTTCCCTGGTACAGGATAAGAAAAATTTTGGACTGTGTCAAATTTCACAGTTTGAAAATTGCATTTAAAAAAGATATTAAAATAAGCCAAAAACCCCCTGTCCCCCCCAGCCCCAAAAAGCCCAACAGAATTCAGATTTTTCTTTTTCAGAGTTGTAGTTACTCGAACTTGCATGTTGTTTATCCTGCATTTCCACAAAACACAACTGCAGGGCACAAAAATAAATATCAATAGTAAAAGTAGTACTGCTTGCCAGTAATTTTTCCTGAATTTCCTGAAGTTCAGCTCTCTTTCATTTGCTTTTCTTGTGGGGTAAGTGTAGAACCTTTGTCAAACACATCCCACCTCTGTAGGTCAATGGAAAGATATAAATAAATGCAGGCAAATAGAAGATCCTGATTTTTATGTCAAGGTAGCAGAAGTCTGGATCCAGGTTCTGTTTAAATGACATTTATCCAATAATGAAGACCAGGCAGAATGATGAATGTGCTTCAGTGTGTCTGTGCTGAAATAGGTTTATAAACAAGCACCTGCCATAAATCACAAAACCAGCTTTGTCAAAAGCAACTAGGGACCAGATGCATCTTTATAATTACCTGTGACACCCACTGTCCTGCTTTCATATCCTCTGTTCCTCACTTAGATAATCTGTTTTATTTTGCTTGTGGTTTCAGTGATTTGCATTCTATTTTGAAATGTGGGCTTATGTCTGGTGAGCTTCTCATAGAAGTCTCTGCCAATTGCAGTGGGGGCAGTAAAACGTGTAATGTTCAGTGGCTAAATGGTACAAACCCTTTATTCAGGAGAGAAGGCAAAACTAGCCACTAGTACTTCCACAGGAGCTTTGACACGTTTTCCAAGTGTAACTATTGTTATTTTCTTGGTTTCTGGAGTTTGGTCTTCAGGTAGGGGAACCTTCAGAATTGTTTTCCTTTATTCGGGGTTATGCTGATGGTCTCAACTCATAAAGCTATTTTTCATCTGCAAAATTGTAGAACTTATGAAGATTTTTGGTCCTCATTTCATTTTGAGTTATTCTTGCAATTTGACACTATTTGGCTGTTTATGGTTCCAGATAAATTGTCATTTCTAGCTTAGTTTAAAGGGGGCTAACATGAGAGTTCTGCCTCCCTCTTTGCTAATTTTTCTACCTTATCGTGTTATCAGGCATCTAGAAACAGCATTAATGCAAACAAAGTTAGGCTTAAAGCAGGCATCATGCAGGAAAATAGATTAAAAGACAAGGGAATATAAAAGCTTGGAGGTAAAACCTGATTGAATTTGACTTTTAAAAATGTTTTTGTGTTTCCTACTGTGGCTACTGTGCTTAGCTGATGTACAATCACAGTAATGTGTTCCTTCATATTGGTTTACAAAAGAGCTTTGCAGTAATCATGGAATAGAAAGTACAGAGCTAGACAATAAATGCCTCTGCTCTTAGGTCAGCCCATTTAATTTCCCTTTCAAATCCAATTGTTCACCTGCTGTGGTTATTAAATATAAGCATAGAGTCTGTATTTGAATACCCTGTCTGTGCCACTTCAGCACTCTGTACCTGTTGCTTTGCCATTACTGATGCAAGTTGCCTCTGAGGATGTTTTTAAGAATATGAATATATTATATTATGCATTTTACTTACACTACTGCCCAGAGTTCTTTGTTCTTTCTCTTTTATATTTATTTTTTTTTCTATTTTCCTACCATGATGTGCACCAGGCCATTTAAGGTTTACATTTTAAATATAGGATCAACCTCACAGACCCTACCACCCATTAGATATTAAAATATGTTTTTAATAAAGTTGTGCTATAGCACGTAGCCATTTTAGTTATTAGCTATAGAAAAATAGCGATAAAAAAGAATAAAACTAGAAGGAGCCAAAAACAAGTCTTGATTGTTGTAATTTAGGTGTCTGTTGGTCACTGGTGGCATGACAAAAAGTATTATCCCACTCTGCAGGATCTGCTCATTGGCCTCTTATCTTACCTGGCTCAAAACCTGGCCTGTAGCCTCTGGTGGTGGGTAGAAATTCTTCTTGAATTTTGACTGCTCTGGCATTACCTTGTTCACCTGACTCTAACTGAAGTCAGAACAAGAGACACCAAAGCAGAGGGAACATGCAGAAGGCTGACATGGATTTTTTGAAAATTGTTGGGCTGTGCTTTGTTCTTTGCAGCATCCTGTTCATGTGGCAAGCTTAGCAAAGGCAAGTTTTATATAAAAAGTATTTCAAATATTCAAGTTGGAAAATTTCAGTTCATATCTTTAAATGTACATGCAGAGCTCAGGACAAGAATTTCTCCCACAGGAAAGTTACTCTGAATCCTGCACTACATAAGCTTTACTTAAATAGGTATTTTCTGTGCAGAGTGCTCTTGGACTCCAAGCAAATGTCTCTGAGGTTTAGCATAGGCCACTAATATTTCTTCAACCTCTTCACCTTGATTAAATATTATTCTATTATGAGCAGAAGGTTTAACTATAGCCCCAGCTTCCCCTCTCTGTTTTTCATATTTTAAACTCACAGATTGGATCTTGTTGCCGTTTGCATCTTTTTAACTTCTCTTTTACCTGTGTTTCAAAGCCTATTTTGAAGTGGGAAAGACTGCCAATTAAGAATTTTCTTATTGATCATAAAGGAAGTAAAGAGCATCTCTTTCCTAACTCAGTTGCAAACATTCCACCAGAATTTTCAAGTAGCCTTTAAGCAACTGTCAGCCATCCACCTGTGAAGCAAGATTGCAGGTTTTGTCATGCAATTAGTGAGTGTTTGAAAGGCCACAGCATTCACAGGCTGAGCTCTGGCGTGGAAGTCTCTGCACATAAAATTCTTTTTTTTCTAAACATATCTGCAAATAGTCTGCCTGAGAGAGGAGAACTCGATTAAATTAGGGAGAAGACACAATAATAAAAATACTACTTCAAGGGGAATAGTCAATGCTTTGAATTAGAACACACATAAAGACCTGAATAATGGACTTAGTTTTAAAATACATCCTCACTTTTATGGGAATGTTCCTGAGTACACAACACACAGGCACACACAAACATCCATTTTGGTACAAAACTTTCATCCCTGTCTAAATATACACCTGATTCAGCTCCTTAATGAGGAAAGGTGTTCTTCCCTGAATGCAGATTGCTGTGTAAAGCTTTGCTTCTAGTCTCATCTCATTGAAACTTCATTTTTCAATTATTTGTGCAACAGAACTCAATTCTGGTGGCATTCTTAAGTGACTGTCATTTAGCAGTTCCCTAGCAATGTGCCAGTCTAGCCATTATGTGTTGCTTTTAAATTTTTCTTTAAAATTAAAGATTCTTGTTTAGTAATGATACATGCATCAACATCTGCTGCCTTACTTTTCCATGAAAAATAAATTATGAGACAATAAATGCAACAAAGTCTGGAGAACATTTTTGTGGCTGTTAAATTCCTGAGCCTTGATGTTCTGGTGAAATACTGTCCCTAGTCCTAAGCAAATACTATCACATGTTGCAGTAGAAGTATTTTAAGAATGCATAAAGGGAAAGCATAATTATTGTTTACTCAGAGTATGAAAGTTTTCATGTGCTCATGTTTCAAGCCTGTGCCTCTATATCATTACCTTTTTTAAAATACTCTTATTTTGTTGTTATTTTTTCACATTTTAAGACTTTTTATTAATATATGTCTACCTAAAAATGGCTTATATATTTTGTACTGTATTATTTGGTTCATAAATTAAGGTCATCTGTCCTCCTCTTGTGCATCTACAAACACAGTATATTACCTTTCTGATAGCCATCAGAATTTTGTGGTTTATAATAAATTGATCTCCTTAAAGAATTTCTTAATTAAGCCATTCAATTATCTTACCTAACAGAGACAGAGAATTTGGTACTGGCTTTCAGGCTGGTGTATCTTTCAGGCAAATTAAATATAAATTTCCTGTCCTCCCTGTTCTCTTTAAGAACCAGGTACATTCATACATAGATAGGGCTCCACATGCCCATGGCATGATGCACAAATAACACTTTTCTCTGACTTTCTAGGAAATCAAGTCATTTTATTTTCATAATTCATAGATTTATAGAGTTGATTATAATAAGGGAAAAAACAACATAAGTAGACTTTGGGTTCTATTTTGTCAAGTAAATGAATGAGAGGATTTATGTGATTAATTCTTGTTATCACTAATGGCCATTTTAATTATTACATGCTTCAAAGAGATAAAATGCAAATTTGAAACTGAGGTACCTGTGATCTTCTAGTGAGTTACCTATATGCAAATTGCTAAATGATTTTTAATTGGTGCACCTCATCATTCAGTTACTTTATTAAGTCTGGTAGCTAATTTTCCTGAAGTCTTGCTCCTGCTGTTTATCTCTCCCTTCAGTAAGGAGCAGTTCATAGACAGCAGAATCCTGAATTCTATTTATCATAAATAGCTGCAAATCAAGATTAATTCCCCTGGTAACCTGAAATTTAATTTTACTATTTGACAATGAGTGCATTCATTTTGCATCTGTGAAGAACCTTATTCTGATTAGGAACTCTTCATTGTATTTTGTCTGTACTGTGCTCAGAACCGAGATCATTTAACTGTATTGTGGAGCCCATGTTATGTTGAATAACAATAATGATGACAGATGCTATAAATTCAACACAATCTTTCTAAACCGTGCAAGATCGAATTAAAAATCCTCAAATTGCAAGACATTTACATATATTGTCACTAAGCACTGTCTGGACTGATATTTATTTCTTTTCTACCATTAGCAGCAGACATCCAGGAAGAAATCACAGCAGGCATAAAAAAGGAGAAAGCACATTGTTCTTCATTTAAAGTTGCCACAAATTATTACAACTTCTGTCCCAATTCTGTACATACAGGACAGAAAGCATGTCCTCCCTGCAGAAAGGGCTTTGTGTACTTTGAGTGGCAAGATCATGTGTGTGGGTTTGACCTGGCTGTTTTGGCTGGATTGGGGTTATGAAATCCATATCAGCACCCAGGGAGGTGATGCAAAGGCAGCAGCATTCCCAACCAGCACAATTTGCACGTGGGAATGGAAGGGTTCTGGCTTTTCTCTCCAAGAGTTCATCTCCTGTTAGGAAGATTTGCTCGATAACCAAGAGAAGCAGCTCCCATGTTTGAATTTGCAGTGCACTGTGAGCAGGGCTTTATGGAAGCTTGGAATTTTTTTCTGCTGTTTTTGGTTCAGAAATAAGGCTTCAAATCATTATCAAACAAAGCAGGAAAACAACTACTAATTATTAAGATTGATGATAAAACATTTCCAAGCTCTAAACTTCCAAGTTCTTTGCTTTTACAACTTTTAATTATTTTTGAAACCTGAAAGCATTTTACTTGCTTTTTTTTATGTCTCAGTTTCTTCTTCTAAAGGCCTTGAAAACTCCATGGCCTGAAAGCCTAGGATCAGAATTTCAAGGCAATAATGAGCCATCACCTATGGCCAAGCTTGACCTAATTCAGCTACAAGGTCCCTTGAGCAACTCTGTCATATTCAGGAATAACATGGAGTTCCTCTTTTTTGAAAGAGCCTTTTCTGAATAAATATAATTTAAAGTAATAGAAAGTTGAGAAAATTATCTAGATAAAAAAAAATTTCCTTTTTTTTCCCCCCCTTTAAATATTCAACCATGAAGGCTTGATGTTTCTAATATATTCATTATATGTTACAGTTCTCAAACTAAAAAAACCAGCAAAAATCTAACAAACTCAAGCAACCAAAAAAAAAAAATCCCAACCCACTACTGAAATAAATAAGGTAGCCCATAACTCAGGCTTCTGTCTGCAAGGTAGACAGATAACATTACAAGGTGTATATGCAGATCACCTGAGGACAAGATATATAATTAAGAAATATGTAAATTGAGGAAAAATAAGACCTCAGTGAATTTTCATGTTAATGGCTGTACAGCTTGAAGACTAAAACAACTATGTAGTTATTTAAATCTTTCATT
Source organism: Chaetops frenatus (assembly GCA_013400775.1). Lineage (NCBI taxonomy): Eukaryota > Metazoa > Chordata > Aves > Passeriformes > Picathartidae > Chaetops > Chaetops frenatus. Next base: position 114,160 of record VZTR01007315.1, read on the forward strand.
TCTTAAAGGTGCCACTATGACATGAAGAAGTACCTGTTTTCTGTCATTTCTTCAGAGATAAAAATGTAGACACCTTTATTAGAGTGCCTGCTCCCCAGGGAACTTGAGCATCACAAGACAGGTTCAAATCAGGTGCCAGCAGTTTGTGTCTTGATTTTGTGTCAGGTGGGTTTGGTGAGCTCAGGGTCCAGCACAGTTCCAGGCTGCAGAGCATGGCATGATGGAATTCTGAGAGAAGGAGAGACAACAGGTGCATCCTTTGGGCACCACTGGGCCGTGGGAAAAGAGCAGAGTTGTTTACTAAGAAACCATAATTAAATTCATTAGGGATGGCTCCTCTCTACTGAGTCAGACTTTTTTTTTTTTTTTTTTTTTTTTTTTTTTTTTNTTTTTTTTTTTTGCAAGGCTTCTGCCCTGGAGGTCATAAATCAGAAAGAGTTACATCTAAAATTGAGCCTAACTAGAGGAGATGCTGAAAGTGATGGATTACACAGCTTCTTAGTATCCTGCCTTTGGTTCAGGATTTTCACATCTTCCTGTGCCTTTTGTTTTTTGGGTTTTTTTTTTTTTTGACAGCAGCATGACAGGAAGTCTTAGAAGCAAAGTGTTCTATGTAAAACTGCTTTGCATTTAATCCTTGTTTGAGATTCATGCTCAGGATGAGTGTAGGAGCCACTCTCCCAAGACTGTCAATGTCCATTTAGCTGCATACAGACATGCAGGCATACGTGCATCCATCCACACAGCTTGTGAGATTTGTGTTCTGTTGCTGGCAATGATAATCTAGGACTAGATTAGATAAGCACATAGTCTAGAAATCACAACTGAATACAAATCCCTGTTCTATTGGTTCTGCTACACATTTTGCAGATTTTTTTTTTCTTTCTGTGAGAGCATAGGGGAACAGGCAAAGTTGTATGAATTTGAAAAGCTCTAATTTAAAACTATTACATCATATTTTTCTTGTTGTTTCATCTTTAAACTTTAGGCATCTTATGCTGTTAAATTTTTGTAGTAATATATTAACAAATTAACACCATTTTCACCATTATCAGTATTGCTAGTATTTGTATGATAGCAGTGGCAACCAATCACTAGGCTGGACCTACAACAAACTCAGAAGATAGCCCAATTCAAATCTAATATAAAGGAAAAAGGTTTCATTTCTGGAAAATAATCACCAATTATTCCTGGTGTACAACCTATCATGTCTTAGAACTCTTCTGATCCTTGTTGATAGCCTGAGCTATTTTTGGAAAATGTATTTCATAGGCTATCCCTGAAATTGTTCAAGGCCAGATTGGACAGGGCTCTGAGCAACCTGGTCTAGTGGAAGGTGTCCCTGCCCATGGCAGGGGGTTGGAACTGGATGCTCTGTAAGGTCCCATCAAACCCCATATGAAATTGTCTCACTTCATACCCGTGCTGCTGCAATTGCTGTGGGAATGCACAAAGATGTAAGGATCTCTGTTCCAAGTAATCATTGTGTATTTCCAACAAGGAACTAAAAATAACAATTTTTTTTTTTGAGAAGTAATGCAAAGGAGAGGCAAGCAAAAGTATAAAAAAAAATTGAACTAAATACACACAAAAGGTTTTTTGTGATATTAACCCAGCTCTGTGCTCAGAAGCCTTAACCAAATTAAAGAATTGCCTTAACCTAAGAAATATATTAATATCAAGCTGACACTGCAGCTGATCTAGGCAAAACACTCCTAGCATAGATTATTTTAACAAAACTATCCTTTATAGTGTATCATTAACTCCATCTGCTCCCTTCAGCCTTCCAAGAAGTAAAAGAAGCGAGAAATGTAGCTGCAGGGTTTTTCTGCTCACAGAATGATGTCACTGAGAGCTCACCCTCTTGGAGCTCTGACTCAGATCTAGACTGACAGAGGTTTGTGTTGTCAATGTCACGTAAGAAAGGGCTCCCCAATAATTCTACCACTCAAATACTCAGGACTTTTTACTTCTTTCTCAAGAAACTGTTTTAAATTAGTTTCAAAGGAATAGGCAATTTGTAGCGTTCAAATGGAAAACACTTCCTTTTGAGAGTATACAAGAGCTTTCTACTAACTTCTTCCTTTTGATTCTGCAAAAAGGGTCAGTTTTTCTTCTTCTTTGTCTTTGTAAGAGACCTTCACAGGTTGCAGGGGAACCATGCTGCTCATAATTTGCCCAATGGGATCATAACAAATAATAAATTGTTACACCAAGCCCATCTTAACATTCTCATAACAGGCTTTTCCACAGTGGAAAAGCCTCTGGATACTTTTTTTTTTTTTTTTTTTTTCTGCTCAAAGCAGAACTTTAAGAAGCTACTCCTTGTTCTGTGTGCTAGGGGCTACGTGCAGAGGATGAAAGAGAAAAATATTCCTGAGATGTTACAAAGGCATGGAGGGAACTTCCTGTCATTTTGGTTTGTCTACTCCCCAATACACAGAAAATTAATACTCATAGATAAAATTAGGGACAGAATTAACAGTGTTTTGGAATAGAAGAGACTCAGTGCCTGTCAGTGTGATTTGCTCTGCAGCAAAGCCCCCGTGTTTGCATCTTTCCCAGAAACTGTCTGATGTGAGGCTCCTACCTGATAGAAATGGTTCCACAATCTTATTCTTTCTCTCATTGTCCCTCTTTTTCTGTAAGTTACTTTTGTTCCAACTTGCATAATTACTCGGGCCCAGCAATAGGAATGAAAAGTTTTTATATTTCTGTTGCACCACCTTAGCAGAATTTAGCATTGTGGAAAACTTCAGTGTGTACTTCTCTGGACTTGGAATGCATGCATGGATTTAGTCCTTCCCAGGTACAGTAATTAAAGCAATATATTCTCCTCAGGATAATATCTAAGCTACTCTACACCAAGGACAGGGAAATGTATAAATATTTGTGCTTTTGAGTGAGCATATACATGTGATAAAATGAACAGTAACGTGCTTCTAACCATACCAGATAAAGATTAAAATACGTGTGCTTATTTTTTAATTCATCTATTGTCATTGTTTGAAGCCACATGGAACAGAGTTTCAATTACTAATGTCACCTCTTGTTCTTTTTTCTGTCCATTAGTTACTAATAGAAAGGAGTGAACAATAAAAGACTTTATTTTTTCATTCCCTAACTAGCCCTGCTTACCAGGTAACCAAACACAAGCTCATACAAGAAAATCACTCTAAGCAATGCATTTTGCAAATGTCTACAAGTGACCTAAAATTAGTTTCCAAATCCAAAAGTATTTAGCTTCAACCTGCCTATAAAAGACTAGGAACAAGTGCCTGCTTTTAAAGGTTTTCTAATGACATACTTTCCCTTTTCCAGTAAGGTAGTATGAGATTAAATTAATGCTTAGACTCTCAGGACTGTGAATAACATGCTTTTAAGCAGAAAGTGGGAACAGTTACTTGGCTTTTTGCATCTAGAAAATGGCAGATATTTAAAGTTTTGTAAAACTGAAATGTTGGACTGGTGACTAGAATTCCTTTGGTGTATAACAAATGCATGTTACTTTTCAAGGTGAACAACACCTCCCACATTGATTTATCTTACAAGATAGTTGGTATAAATACATTCTGTGGAAGAAATTTTGTTGGTGCCTTGCTACGCTTGGTTTGCCCCAGAGAAATTGCTTTAAATTCTTAAAACCAAACCATAGCCAGAATCAAATCATCATTTCTTTAAACCTCAGGGAATAAATATCCTCTTGTGAAGGAAAGACTTGAAGCACCTTCTCCTTTAGCCCTTCTGTTTTAAATTACATTTGATGCTTTATTTCTACTAGTTATTTTGGTAGTCCAAATAACCACTCAGATGCAAAAGATAATGATAGCAGTAGTACCTAATGCATAACAGGTAAGATACATTATGGAATAATTAAGGATTAGCAGACAATCCCTTAATATTTGCAGCCTAATCCTGTAAGAACCTGACAAATTCATGCTTCATCTCCATTTTCCTGATACCACTCAATTTTTACCCTTAGGCCTCCATCTTCACTCATTTCCTATAGTTCTACTCCATTAAGTAGATCATCCTGAAACAGCCAGTTCCATTTGTCAGGCTTCTGTTCTAGTTCCAGGGTAATGTTTCTCCTGCTCTTCTTCCTTCTGTGTCTCCAATGAAGTTTATCATTCTGTATTTCACACTGGTCCAGAATGAGATGTGGGAGTAAACAGTAAAATGTAACTAGTTCTGAGCACTAAATTAGACTACTTGTTTCATTGTCCTTTCTGATCTAGGTTATGAATTTTATTCCTTCCAGCCAGAATTTTGCTTACAGAAGATTCTCATTTGTCTTTTGTAGCATATTATATATTGTTTTTATTTTTAGCTGACACATAAAGGATTAGACCTGAGGGACCTAAGCACTGCGTTGTTTAATATAAAACTTTGACGCTCCCAAGTAAAGTTTAATCCTGGAATCTCTGGGCTCTGGGAACATTGGGATTACATTTTATTTTGAGAACAAAGCTGGGAAGAACACTGGAGATGTGGGGAGTTGCTGCTTTTCCCTTCTGAAAAGCAGCCAGAGGAAGCACTGTTGGTGCTGTGTTTTTGTACAGTAACTCATTGGCCAAGCGCTTCCCCAGGATGTGGAATTTAATTACCACTTGTCTTTGGGAAGAATCACAGCCAGCTCTCCACCTGTAGCAGGACTTTATAAGCTGCAGCTAATTCCAGGCCCAGGGGAAAAGAGCTGTGCTCTCTGGGAGTTCTGGAGTCTCAGGGAAAGTTCTGACAGCCACAATTTATGGCCTAATGATCTGTGAGCCAGAGAAAGTCCCAGTTTCTGTCCCCTCCTCGTTTCATGTGTTTTGGACACACACAGTCACCAGATAAAATTTATAAATAACACCTCAGACAAGAGGCACCCATGGAGAAAGCTCCCAAATCTCTAATCTTCAGCTGCCCTTTGGTAAGCTGCCTGGTTTTATTTAGGATACACACGTGTACTGGTCCTTTAGAAGACAAATAAGTTTTGACTTTTTGGTTGCCATTTAATTTGTCCTTTAGCCAGCCTGCTGAGGAGGGATGTGCAGCTAATGAAGCCCTTCTGTGGAACTGTCTCCTCAGAGGCAGCTCCCTGGGCTCCTTTGAGCTGGCAGGCCGAGGAGCAGCCTGGTATGGCAGCAATGAATGTGCACGGTGCTCCCTTTGTAGAACACCTCTCTAGGGCTCTCCTAAAAGCCATCACAGGTGCTCCTGCATCTCCAGCAAAGCCTGGATGGTGTCCTGCAAATCAGCCCTGCTGCAGCACATCCGATTGGAGAAGTCATTCAAAAGGTGGAGGCCTAAATGTGAATTCATTGTCTGAGTTTCTAGGAGGACTCTGGCACACCTGAACTGTACCATACAGTTATAATTACTTTATTAGCCACATTAGCTTTCATTTGAATTAGTTCTGGGAAAGGAAAGGGAGAATAATTATTTGTTAAAATCATCCTTTCTCTTTTCCTGGAGAATGGAGGGAGAGATTTCCATGGGTAGATTTTTTTTTTCTAAATTTGATTTTTCGTACACCTATAGTGACACTACAGGAGTTATACAATCCAATTATTTAGGGATAGTAAAAATATACATTCTCCAACTGTGCCTGTATTAGCAATACCAACTTCCAAGAATGTAAACATAATGTTAACTACTGTGAATTCATAGATAATTTATTATAAATCAGAACTAATTGCACGTTCCTGGCGTGCCAGTGGCCTTGTGAGTTTTTCAGAATCCTGCTAGCTGCTGAGAGTTAAACTCACAAGGAAACCGGTTCAGAGCAAGCATTTTTCTGGGAGCAGATTTCTTTACACAGCTCCTCTTCAAAGAGGTGTGAGGGCAGAGGCAGAGCAGCTGCCAGGGCATGCATGAGGTGCTGGTTGTGAGAGTGTCCCCAGTGAAAGGAGGGGATGCTCACAGTCCCTCAGCACCCGTGTGAAACTCATTATCTGATCTCAAAGTAAGGAAAGGATCGTGGGCTCTTGAATTGAAACTGGTGATACAGATGGTGTGCCAGCAGATATTTATCAGATCACTTTCAATGCCTCCTGGAGGCCAGGGGGCACAAATTAAGGTGTCCCTAGGGCAGGACAGAAAGGAGAGAGCAGTCCCACAGGTGGCTGTGTGCTCCCCTAAGCTCCTCAGCTGCACTTTACATTTGCTAGGGCTGCATTAGATGAGCAGGCTGCTGCTTCCCTTGCCCCAGCAGCTGGTGCTGCTGTTTTGTAGCCAGATTTTGACAGTGTCAGTTTAGAATATCCTGGGAAAACTGTGTGCTAAAGTATGACTTCTGTATCGACTAGGCACTGATTTGTAAAATACATCCTTTACACTAGCTGTGCCCTCTCTTTTCTATTCTATTATGCAAAAGTATAAAATGCTAAAGGACCAATGTCATTCCTTTGGTTTTACAATACTGATAGACATGAATCCTGCAACAATGATGAATGGTGCAGTCAATTCAGTTCATTCTAATTTACACCTATTTAACTAGGATGAAAATTTGGAATATATTTTATAGTTGTTAGTGACTATTTGCAAGAAGTAAATGGTTTACAGGTGTATTTATTGAGATGAGCATGGCATACTGATGGCTGAAATAGAGATCATAGCCTAATTCTGGCCAAGATACTATTCTAGTCTCAGATTAAAACATGAAAAAATATTGATAAATTTTATTGTTTCCAAAGGACAAAATGGCATCTTATGGCAACCCATTGGTAAGAGAAGATCTTTAAAATTGTGAAGGGCTAGGAAAAGAGTAGCAATGTGCATGCATAAGAAACATTATCCATTTTATAAGCAATGAGCTCTCTCTTATTTATTTACCAAAACAATCAGAAGTAATTGAAATGCAGATCAAAAAGGGAAGCCAGGTGTGAAGTGACAGATATATGTGCACTTAAGACTGTCAGCTTTGGAATCATGAGGCCTGACAGGGATCATTTAGAAATATTTCAAAACTATTAACAGTTTAAAAAATATTTTAAAAACTGTCTCTTTCCTACCAAAATACTGGCAACAAACCACAAAATAATAATTAAATCAGGAACTTCACAGGAAACATCATAATATTTNAAAGTTTTGTTCTCTTCAGCTTATTGCTAGGTATGACCACATTGAAACTACTTGAACTGAGAGTTAAGAAAACCCAAAGGTTGGGCAAGTTTTAGATTTAGTGAGCTCTGTGTTACCAGGAAAGCTATTTCTGGCATGATGTCTTAGACTTGTAAATATGTCCTTGTAAAAAATAGGGCTGCTGTTCACGTTATCATTTTTCTTTGTGCAGTCTGGCCACGTAAATCCCCTCTAACAGAATGCTTTTCTGGATTGGATCCCAGAGCATAAAAGACACTAAGGGAAGAGCAATAATCGCAGTGACGCCTCTCAGCAGTAACAGGAACGCTTCTATCAGCAGCAACAGGATAAGTTGGGGAAAAATGAGATGTTATTAGTGCAATTGAGAGTACATATCACCAGAGCCATCTTTTATTCCTCTCAGCCATGTCACTGCAAGAAGAGGACATATTTTTCATGCTGTAATAAAACTGCATTCACATCCTGCAGAGAGGATAAGAGGAGGATACCCTTATAATAGAAAACCCAAATGCACCAGTAAAACATGGCTGAAGTATTAAAAATAGTTAATGGTCCAGATTACAGTTCCTCTGAGTTTCTTCATCCAGTTAAGCTAGCTGCTTTCTCATGCCCTTGAGAAACCTTGCAGTTTCCCAGAGCACAGCATTCCCTGTAAAAGATCACAGCTGAAATAGGTGAGCAAAGCTTTGGTTACACATAGCAGCAACGCTATTACACCTCTCTTAAATTCTCAGCATCAGCCCTTGTGGCTGCGAGTGTCCTTAGCAGCCCCTCCTTGGGCATCCTCCCCTGTGTCCATAGGCCTGACAGAGCCATTCCAGCTCAGCCCGGAGTCAGAATTTTATGCAATTTCAAACAGAAGACACTACCTTTTCCCTTTTTTCTCCTTCTGGTGGTGGCTTCAGTAAGTGGAAGATAAAGATTTCTGAATGTTCTGGAAAATCCCATGTTTAATACCTGTCTGCTTCTGGAGGAGGGTAGCTAATAGGCTCTGGCTACTACAGGATGATAATAATTAGTTATCTATTGTCAATGGTTTGCCCTTTTTGCCTTTCAGCAGGCTATCTTGTAGTCTTTGAGATTTTTATTTTGGCATTCCATAAAGCACCCATACAAAGTGGAAACTGATAGGGACATCAGGAAAGTAATTTAATAAAGTCCTTGAAAAGAGCAGATTAAAAATGGGAATGGAAATGCCCTAGTTCTGTCTTCTGAAAAGAAAATTTCATTAAGTTACATTAGTTCTTAAAAATTTCTTTAAAAATTTTATGAAGAAATCTTTCCTTGCAGGAAATGAACTGCTGAAGCTTCCAGTAGGTTAAAGAAACCAACAAGACCTAAGCAAACAGTTAGGTAATTCCCTTATTAATGCTGTTTCTGTTTCTCTCTTTAGTGCAGCTCTTGTTTTCACTCTGCTTTTCCACTGAGTGACAAGAACATAAGAGCAAAGAAGCAACATGTCATGCAGGTCTATGTCTTTATTACTCAGTGCAGTGCAAGAGTACTCTGTTGCTTTGCTAAAGATTTTGCAAATTTCTGTGTTCTCCATCTTCTCCATCTTGTTCTCAGAATAAGAAATGGGGGCATCCTCTTCCTTGAAGTCATTAATCCAAGCTGGAATGTTTAGCAGTACCATACTGCTAATATTATCGAAAATAAGGTTGAGAGTTTCAGGAAATCAATGATGCAATCCTCCCCAAATTAATTTAAGCAGTGAGAATACTGGCAGATTTAACTTGTACTTTTAAATTTCCTCTGATTAAAGTCTCTGTCTCTTTCCCTCTGCTGCTGAGATAGGAGAAAGCAGTTTTCTAAAATGATGTCTGTACTTTTATTTCTCGCCTGATGTGTTAGGAAGATTATTTCACTTTTTCTTAGCAGCAGTTTACATATATATATCTATATATACATATATAGATAGATATAGATTTTTAAAAAAATATTAAGCAATCCTATGGCTTTTAGTCTCCATAAGTACAAATTTCTAGGCTGCTGATCACTTCTCATGGCTCTCTTCTGAACTTGCCTTTTGATCCATGTCTCTAAATTAGTGTTCCACATCACAGTATTCCAGCTGGGGTCCTTTTGGTGCTCTCTGGTGCACTTGGATGCTTTTTGTGGGATCCTCCTTTCCACAGCACTGCTGAAATCATGTTGAGATGTTCTTTTTGGATAAGATGAAGATGATGACAGCTCATCAAACAGAATAGCTGAATGTATCACCAAACATTATGCCAATATGTTGAAAGAACCTGTTCCCTGCTTCAGGCATGGTTCTCTAAGAAGCAATCCCACCCCTGTAAGAGTTACCAGCAATAAAATAAAAGTCTCTGTAATTTTCCTCCAGTACTAATCTCACCCTTCCCAGACCTCTACAGTCAAGCCCATTCCAATCCTATTTTATTATAGCAAATGGAGCCTCAGTGGTTATGACTGTGTCTCTTTTCATAGAGTTTTCAAGTGCTCAATGGCTTTGTGCATTTTTGCTGCAAAGGTCCACTAAACACTTCTGTGTTTCCAGTAAAAATTTATTAGGTTTATAAACATAGAACCCCCCAGTGCTCAAAGAGCATGAGAACAAATGCCACACAGCTGCTTGGCAAGTTTCTGTTATGATAAAATAAAGGAGTTGCTCTTATATCAGTTTTAATAAAAACTTGTCTTCTAATGTGACAGCACAAATAGCAAGCAGTGAATGGTGAAAGAGAACAGGTCCCAGATGGCTCGGGGTGTTTAGGCAGTTTGGCTGGTTCTGTGTGTAAAAAGAAAAGCCAGACTTAAGTCACAGTTTTGTAGACAAATGTCTAGCAGAACTTAAAAGGAATCTGAACTGATTGTTCAACCTTTTCTACACAGTGGGATCCACTGTATCAAAGAAAGGGATGGCTGCCTTCATCTTTCAGAAGCCTAGTGGTAGATGACACAAAAAAGAAATATCTTTTAGAAGGGTTCAAATAGAGGGCTTACCACATCAATTAGGAGAATTTTGGAGCTTGAAACAGTCTCTGGACCTATCTGATAGTCTCAAACCTACTGCAAAGGCATACACAGCCTGCTGGATTTAGAGTTCCTCTGAAAAAGGAATAGGAATGGAAAGTAACCTGGTAAACTGAGGAACAAACTCCTTCCAGATAAGAAGCAGAGGGAGTTTTATTTGTTTACCCAGGGCAAGGATTTGGCATGGGCAGTTCACAAGTTGTTCTAGTGGAAAAAGTCTGATAGTGTTTTATTCTCGTATATGTCAACAGCTAAAAATTAGGCTGAAGTAATTGATGTTACTCAAATTACTACAGAGATGTCAATTTAATAATTTAGTTCTACTTTTTGCTGTGAGATTGATCTGATTCACAGAGCTCTTCTATGTACAACTCCACCCATTCCCATCAAAGTCCTTGCTGCACTTTACTAACTTCTGTGTCCAGCTGATAAAGTTGCTCTCATCTCAAGGAAGCAAAAAGTTCAGACTATAAAAAAAGGTTTAAATCACAACTTTAATATTGCTTTTGGCAGAATTTTCCAGCTTACACTTAAGTTCCTTCTCCATCTCTCTCAGTATCTTTAACCTCACCTGTATCAGCAAAATGATGTGCTGGCATTTTAAACTTGTAAGTTACGCTGTGGCTGTGTTGCATGGGTGCTCTCCTCAGCATCAGCTGCAAGGCTGGACACAATCTTTGCCACTCCTCATGCAGTCCTTGGGACTGTGTTAGGTAAAGATATGTAAAGAGGTTAAGCTGTGAAGGAAAGTGGAGATCAGATAAATCCATCAATCACTAGGCCTGTTCTTAGAGGCTCTGTCTCTTTTTGAAGAATTGTACAGGTAATTGAGATTCAAATGGATAAATAAATGCAACTGTCCAGAGATTACCCAGTAGTTTGACTGTTGAAGATATTTGCTATATAGCTTCCAATCAAATTTATCTGCTTTGCTGTAACTTTGCTTTTCTGCAAATAAAGTCACGTACAATTGCAAAGCCACCAAAATTCATATTCTTACCTAAAGCTACTAGAACACAATATCAGAAAACTCTGAGTTGTCAAAATATGCCTTGAAGGTACTGCAGAAAAAAGCTTGACTTTAATTTCTTTAATTTTTTTTTTTAATTTGTCAATGCCAGCATAAAAATGTGCATTTCTTCTCTTTCTGACATTCTTAGAGAGGACATACATACCGTTCAGCAGAAAACATTTTATATTTTTTCTACGTTTCTGCTTCCCAAATACTGTAATACTAATGAGCAAGATACTGACATGTGAGTTCCAGGTGTACTTTTCTTCCTCACACATACAAAAAGATGCAGTACTTCAAGAGTCTTGGTGAGTTTAAATCAATATATTCTGCGGCTTTTAATGAATTTATGCTAATTCATGCTAGCAGAGAATGTTCTAAGTCTCTCAAGAGTAAAAGTTCCCTTTGATTGCATTTTGCTGTTAGGTATAAGCATTGTTCCATCCTGACATGATCACTGCCTATTCTTTCCAGATGCATATTTTCCCTTTCAGGTAAGAAATCATTTCATGGTGTCAAACGTTCCTTGCCTGTGGAAGTCCTTATAAAGCCACTTCTGAAATCACTTACATTCAATAGGGCATGAGAACATACAAAGGATATACAGAAATTGCAAGGCTGCAATAAATGATTTCAGACTTTTTAAATCTGAAGGGTTGGGCTAAGTGTCTGTGAGTCCATGCTAGGCTTGGTAAGGCCAGGAAAACATCCTCCAGTCATGTTGGGAGCAAGAGCTGGGGCTGAGTGCTGAACACCAGAGGAGAGTTACTCCTTTACAGTGCTGGTTGAAAAGGTCTCAGGAAATAACAACAACAAAAATAAAGCTACAGAAACTTCCTCAGCAGAACTACAAGTTCCTGGAAGCTCAGATTTCTGTACATGAGGGATGTCACAGCAAAACCATTTAGTGGCATGGTATGAAATGAAGCAAACTGCTTCCACTAGCTTGTAAAAAGAGAAAAGGTGAGGCAGGAGGGTGGTGTGCTGAAAGTGGGACAGGACATCTGTGGGAGAAAGAAAACTAAACCAAATTTTAATGCCAGACCCTCTGCAGAAGGTGGTACCTTGCTTGCTGATATAATACTCAAGTCAGCCTCTGTTGTCCTTGAGGGCAACCTGAACTAATCTTTATTCTTCATTGATCCTAAAGCATCTGAAACCTGGCCATTGATATCATTTGTAATAGCCTCAGGTTTGTGTCTCACTACAACCCAGATGACAAGAAATCATTGACTGAGAGCAATATCTGGGGCATGCCCCCTTCTGCTATTTTTTGCCCTTGGTACACTCTCTAAAATGGGTTTAAATACCAGTTGTTAAAAGGAGAATTCTCTGTCCTTACTTCAAAGTCTTTATGCAAGCAAAGTTCCATCATGTCTGCCTATTTTCTTGGAGATGTAGAAGAAAAGGAAAGAATATTCAACATAATTCAGCATAAGGTTTCAAAATCATGCTCAAAAAAGTCTGCAAGAAAGGAAGGGAGAAAAGAGGAAAAAAAAGCTGAAGCAAAGCTATTAAATGGTGTGTATATATACATATATGGCATGTGTTTCTAGAGGGTGAAGGAATAAGAACTTGAAAAATAGAACAGAGAGTTTCCTGAAATATGAGAACATGTAATCCTAACATTTTCCAATTCAATAACTGGATGTAGAAGTTTATTTAGAATTGTTATCCTTCTCCCCGAGTTCATACTGCAGACCCAGTTTGCTTCAGCAGCTTTTCAGAAAACAAAAACAAACAAACAAAAAAACCCACACACACACAAAAAAAACCCAACCAACAACACTCACAAGAAATTAAGATGAAAGAACTTAATAATACACTCACTAAATAAATCACATCACCTAAAAACCTCACCTTCACAGATGTCTCTAACCTCTACATGCAGGGTTTTCACTGGAATGGACTGACAGGGAGTGAAGCTGTACCAAATTGAAATCCCAAGGATTTTTACAAAATTGGAGAGGCAATCATCTTCACTGGAATTTGGCCAGAACACAGAGGCTATTAGACCATCATTTCACAACTGCTGTGGGATTGTCAGTGGCAAAAGAAACTCTTTTTCTGCATCATCCAAAGGATGATACTGTTAGTAGAACAGTGACTCAAACCTGTCATGTTCTCTTATTTAAGCAGAGCCCTGGCCTGACCTCTTTTAGCACAGGAGAATCTGACAGGCTGGCAGCCTCAGGTGAGCTACCGTGGCTGTAGGCTTGCTGCCAGACAAGAGACACTGAACCTTGTAAAGAAATCTACCCGGAATAATTGGAAGTCAAACTTTTCGTGGAGAATTATTGCAGCAGACTTCGGTCTGTGCTTAAGTAGCTTGGTCAGATCAGCATTCCTGAAAGTGAAAAAGACAAAGAAATACAATTATATATGTAACAGGCCTATTGTGGGGTTCTCTAGGTGACTAGTGGAATATTTTAAAACATGCAGAACCCTGTGAAATCTGCACTTTAGAGTCCTATGGTGTCTCTCCCTCTGTTTCAGTGTTTGGGTGCCTGTGAAAAAGCAAAGCAGCTCGTTCTGAATCACAGCAACTGAAGCACATTGATCTTGCTGGCTCTCCTTCTGCCAACATGCTGCTGCATCTTACATTACAATCCAAATCCTTTCTTCTGCTCCTCCTTTTCATAGCTGAAAAAGTTTCCTGTAACAACATATTTTCAAAACAATGGATTGGGCTGTCAGTGAACTTTTCTAATAGCCTTCTTTAATTTTCTTTATTCTTTCAAGCCTGTGTTCCCTAGTCATAACCTTTCAGACAATCCTGAGTTATGCTGGTCTTTTCTTTATTTGCCATTTATTTTTCTAGAACATTTTGTAAATAATAATCAAATATTCTTATTCAGTTTCCTGTGCTGTAGATGGTAAAATCAGTTGTGAAACTTAGCCCATTGATGGATTTTGTTGGTCTTAGGGTATTTATGAGCTTATTATCAGTTCCTGAAATTGCAAAGCTCAGATGGAATTCTACCACATAGATTCATCAGATGGCCACGCAATAGGGGCAGCTTTTCCCTGTTAGCTGTGGTAATTGGAGAAGAGCCTTTAAGATAATAATAATAATAATAATAATAATAATAATAATAATAATAATAATAATAATAATAATAATAATAATAATAATAATAATAATCATAATAATAATAATAATAATAATAATAATAATGTGAACTTAAAGAAGTTAAGTGAGAAAAATATCGTAAAGCTTTTTCTTTAAAATAATTTCCAATCATTCACTCTCTTTTATTTTAACTGATTGATTTCCCTCATAAAATAAAATTGTCCAACTTTGAATATATTGACCATTTTAAAACTGCACTGGGCATTGTAGTAAGCACATCAACTAGTTAGTTCTGTGGCAGTTGACTTCCAAAGAGATAAAGATTTAACTGTGTGCTTAATTCTCAGCATGTTAGAAACGCTACTGAAGCTGAGAGGGATTATTCACCTACTTAAATTCTGTTTATGTGTTTTGCTGAATCAGAGCCAAGAAGATATTAAATTCATTGGGAAACAGTCCAAAGTGCTTTCAGGAAACACCGAGTGTATGATTTCAATCCAGTGTAACAGAGGAGAACTTGTGGAATGCAGCACTGTTATATTGCTAATCTTAGCTTCTGTGACTGCTGGATTTGTAATTTTGTTGTGTGACCCAGCGCAATTCGAATCAGAATATCTCCTACTAGCAAACTTAAGCCAGGCTTTAGCTGAACCACATATTAGTACATTCAATAAATTTAAGTAGTTATTTAACAGTCTTTGAAGCAAGACCTTTTTTATTACTTGCATGTTAGTATAGTTACTAAGAGACTTTATTTTTGTTAATGGTTCCATCTTCTATTAATACTTTTAATGGAACACAAATTATTGGCATGGAATTCCAGTTTGTATGAAGAGTTGAATAACAACACTGTCAGGTTTACAGCCCTCACTAGTAAAAATTAGGAATTTTGTTTAACATCAGCTCTATAGAGAAATGTGCTTTATTAAATGCATTCTTCCATAATTTTGTGTCAGCTTCTAATCCATGTTAGCCATGTCTTAGACTGCCAGGCTTAAGCCCAATGGGCTGGAAATGATTTGGTGCCAGTAGGTCTGTGCAGTGAAAATGGAGCAATAGTGGCCCTTTAAATGTGCACTACAGCATGGCCAGCTAGAATGTCTTTCAAAGAGAAAAATGCACAGTAACATAAAAGAAATATCATATTCAATCATTTATGAAGAATAAATAGGGCAACATTTCCTCTTTGCTCTCCAGTGTGTACTCAGCATGCTCTTGTGAGTTGCAGCATAGCATTTTATTTACAAAGAATGAAGTGAAATATCAATAATTGTTTATCTTCTTTGGATGGCCTCAAAGTACGCTGGCTGTGTTTTGAAAACCCTGCACTTCCCAGGAGAAGGGAGCAATTGAGTGTAAGAGATTTCCAGAGGATGTAAAGCAGAAAAGCGATGTGCCCGTGTGCAGGGTGATCCCTCAGTGCACTGCACGGAGCGGCAATGCATCAGTGAGTGCTGGCAGCCACCCCTGCCTGCACTGTGGCTCCGTGGCCTGGCTGTTTGATGGACTCAGCAGTCTGCTCTGATTCTGCTGAACTCGCATGGCTGCGAGGTGCAGTGTGCTTGGGTAGTTCTCTCGTCTGAAAAATCAGGTTAATAAAATGAAGGCAGGTTCACAGCTTTACAATAAATAAAATAAGGACCTTAGCTTGTCCTCACAATGGATCCCAGCTAGCGTTTGCCAAGGCCTGAGGCAGTGGGATAAAATTCATTTCCCTTCCTATTCCTTTCTCACCCAAAACTCTCTTCATATTTCCTGCCCCAAGCTTAGCAAGGGTAGTGATGAGAAGCAGTTCTTATGAATTCCTGACTTCAACAGAAACAGTAAATCTGGGAAATCTGCCTCTCCTTCAAGAAAATCCAATGCTGCCTGTACTGGAAGTGTAATGTGCTAAAAGTTAAATCATGGAAATGTTTCCTTAATAACAAGAAATTAGGTTAATTATATAAATGATACACATCAAATGATTAATGCACAACATGATAACATCAATCCATGGACTTTTAAATCTACTTTGGAGTAGCCAAATTACAGGAAGTGTTTCTGCACTGGAGTTTAGGAAGTATCACATTTTGCAGGCTCACAGCCTGGTAGATTTCTAGATTTCAGTCATCACTATATGTTTTAATCCTGACTAAAGCAGGGTGTATGTTCCAGATACTTCATGTGTGAGAAGTTTTGACTTAGTTAACCCATACAAGTTGTCTTGGGAAGAGAGGAGCTGCTGAGAATCCTTAACTTTTCATGAACCTTAATTGGACAGGATGTGCATCACTTGACAAAACTAGTTGGTCTGAGGTTTGAAGGTGTACAAGCTTTTGCAGTTGCCAGATACCTTGAAGCAATTTTTCCTACAGGTTTTTTTTGTATATTGACCAGCAGGTCTGGCAAGGTCAGTGCAGACGTGAATTTGTAGAGCTGTGGTTATTACTTGCCAACACATCTCTAGTAAAAAATTGTTTATGTCAAATAGCTGACCGGGTTTTCAAAAATTCAGCTAACCCTTAGCTCTGGGTATTCTTCATAAAAATAGAAACATATGAATACTTCAGGTGCAAGTTAGTATTCCATAATAACGGGGCTATATTTTATTGTTTAATTTGCTTTCAGTCAACAAATAATATTTCAACTAAACTCTCAATTTTTCCATAACCGTAGAGCTTTTATGTGCAAGAGTGCAAATCTCAGTTTGTGTTAATGCTCTGTTAGGGCAACTGCCCCTTTTTTGAATACTTCCATATTGCTATCAAGTATTTCTAAGCTATCACATGAAATCTATAAGGTAGTTAATAGTTATTATCATGCAGATAAGTCTTTCTTGGACAACTGAGTCTTCCAACCTAAGGAAGGCTGAGATACTTAATTTCTGGAAGGATTTTAACAAATACCAGTTAAAGTCATAACAGGGAACTTCCAGTGACTTTCAGATTAATCTGACCAAATAATTTCATCTTTTTTCCTTCTGATGTTCAGATAATAAGAGATTTTGTTCTTGACTGAAACAATTATGACAGAAGAAAGCCACAGTAATGTCACTTACACTACGACTTCAGCAGTTTGTTTTCCTTCTATCCTGGAAGTGATTATATTATATTCAGTGTTTGTATGGCTACTTCCAAACAAATACCATTCTTACCATGGATAAAATGAGGGATAGGGAAAAATAGAAGAACAAACATGAAAGCCAGAGCTGCAAAAATGAAACTACTACATGTTACTGTACCCCATTTTAATTAAATTCTTATTTGATTTGGCACCAGAAATGTATATAGTGTTTGAAATTGGTTCAGTTTCAATTGAAGAAAAATAGTAGTTTAAATTATTTTTCTTTAAATTAAGGTTCAATTCAACTCCTTTATAAAGAAAGATGCACACTTGTAGGGATTTAAACTGATTTTGAAATTTGGATTTTCTTTTATTTTTATTGTAATTTTAACATTGAATTATTTTGTTAAATTGAAGCAAACCTAAGGGCTTATATTTACACCATGGGATCATGGTCTAAAGAATCACACAAACCTTAGAGAATTTTAGATTTATTCTGTAAACTTCAGAGTTTTCTGCAAGCCTACAGACAAGAGAGGAAATTCTGGGCATGTGATTGGTTCTGTTTTCATGCATACTGATTTTGCATGAAAGCGATTTTACTGGTGCCATAAATTAAAAGGAAAAAAAGTGCTTTTTTTTTGCAGTTAAAAACATTTTATCCACAGTAACATAGCAAGTCAGTAGCAAAACTAATATTAGGTGAAAGAATTTTGAGCTTTTTACACAGGAAAATTCAACCTCAAATGAAATTAGGGCCTTGATTTCAATGAGACCTTTAAGTTGTATTTCAGTGAATCCAGATTTAATTTCGGGCTCCTAAGGCAGTGTCTGTTCATTTCAGTGCAGTGGTTTGCTCAGCCTATGGATTGGATCTCCAGCTGTGGAATATGGTCCCAATGGTTTTAAGCACCCAGAGAGGCAATTAGTGTTGATGATGTAGGAGACCCACTCTGCAGATTGATGGCCACTATTTATCTCTAGTAAAGGAACCTTCAGGGCAACCCCAGTTTAAATTTCCTTGAGCCTTTAGTACTAATCTTGCTAAATTACTGTTCCCTTTTATGAGAGGGTTGGAAGTAGTCCCAATGCTGTTCCTTTGGTCTGAAGTAACCTTGAAAGATCTGTCCATCAAGAGGGTCACTGATATGAGCTGATATTTGGCTTGCTGGTGTTTGGTGTAAGGTATCCCACAGCTACTGGCCTCAGGATAGGCAACTTGCTCCAGGAGCACCTTTAAAATGAGCATTTACAGGTGATGAATTAATATGGATTTCAATCAGTGTGAAAGGTTAACAGCTCATCAGAGTCTCATCTGGATCAGAGGTGGCTCTCACATTTGTGAAATTAAACCATGCTGAGATTTCAGTGGCTAATGGTTGTGAACGTTTATGGCCAGTGAACAGAACCTCTGAAACAAACCTGGGGCTGAGCATCGGGCAGCTTCAGCCACTGCAAACACAAATTTATATTGCTCACTCTGAAACAGTGGGTTCTGTTTCCTCTTCTCATCAGACTTGCATGAAGCAGCTGAGTCTTTATGCAACATAAACTGAGATGGATCTGTAAGGGATTCCAGTTTAGTAATGCCAAGGTTCAGCAGTTAAAGCAGAGCATAAATCTGATGAAAATTAATGCAAGAGAGACTGTAGCCTTCACCCACTGTAAAACTGCATCTGATGTAAGTCAGATTGTAGCTGAGTCTTTTCTTCTTTAGTAAAATGGGCATGGTGGGGTGTCTTTTCAGGGCCTTTGAGCCCTCTGTGCAAAAGCTGTCACCAACTGTCTTTCATATTTAAAAAGTATCACTTACCAAATTGATCATAGATTATTTAATAATCCTTCTTGGTCAAGGCTTTGGTTGTATAACTTATTCAGCAGTTGGATTAATATAAGCGTGCTTTAATTTTGTCTTTGATATTTTATGAATTGGGCCTCCTGGAGTTACATTCACCAGTGATTCTAAGAGAAGATAACTCCTGAAACTGGGCAGTCTCACTTGCCTTCTCTCCATTATTTTATTTATTCCTTATTTGTACATAGACTTCAAAATGTTACTTCATTACTGTACTTCTGATTTTTCTAGACTAGCTCATGCACGGAGATACACAAGCTGGAATGAAAGCATTTTATCATGTTTTTTAACAGGAAATTACCTTCCAGTTATACAAATTACCCAAATCAAGTAGATAAATGCAAGTGTGAGCAACAAGGAGGAATTATTTGGAACTCATTTGTATTCAGGTTATCACATTCATCATCCTCAGTCTTAGTCTGTGGTCCATTGGAGCTCCTAATAGTGTTTGTACTATTTCCTTCAGTTTCTGTTTCCTGTTATTTATCTTTCCTTTGTTGTTTTATCTTTGTTACTGTCACTCAGCCTGACAATAATGTATATAAATTCATTAAACAAACAAATAGTTGTAAGGCCATCTCTTGGCTGATAACTAGCAA
Organism: Chaetops frenatus; assembly: GCA_013400775.1. Taxonomy (NCBI): domain Eukaryota; kingdom Metazoa; phylum Chordata; class Aves; order Passeriformes; family Picathartidae; genus Chaetops; species Chaetops frenatus. The sequence goes on from VZTR01007315.1 coordinate 133,830, forward strand.
AAGAGGTTGCATCTTTCTAGAATTTATAGTTTTTCTGACAGTATGATTCACTGTAACTTCACAGTTCCTTGCTAGGAGCAAAATTGAGGAAGAATGGCTGAGGCAGGAGAGGGGTTTGTTTATGCCAGACTGGTGGAAGTTTTTTTCTAACACATATCAGGGCCATGGTATGCCAGCTTCTCCCAGGATTCAGGTATTCCTAAGGGAGCTGTGGGTCTGTGGTGTGTGTAACTCCAGTAGGGGCTTGGGGTATCCCAATTCTTCATTCTGAAAATTAAAAATAAGCCCAGAAAGAGAACAGAAGTTGAAATTAGCTCATCACGATGAGCTTCTGTTTGTGTACTCATGTTTTTAAGCAACTGAGAACAAAATCTATTGGATAATTTATAGCTGCCACAGTGAGGATGCATACTCCCATTCAGACATATGCAGCCACTCCAAGGCCCATATGTCCTTAAAACTGACAGGATTCTTTGCAAAAAGCCACATTGGCACTGTCACCTTTTTAACAATGTGCAGTGACTCCATAAGCTGAGACATGTTAGCAAACAGAGAGTTCATGGAATGTCTGTAGAAATTACTGCATTTGGATCATTACATTTCTCAAAGATTTTAAGAAACCCCAAAATGCTTTTAAAACAAAAAAAAAAGGTAATAAGCTTGCCCAAGGAGACCTCTTAGTGTCCTGTCATTTACAGAGTTGCATGGGCCAAGTTTGACAAACAGCAAATTATTGGAGTATGTGCAATTTATTTTGAACAGACATGGAAGAATCTGAATAGTCACAAGCAGAATGACACTCAGACTCTGAAACCTAATGCACTGTGCCTTCCTGTGCCCACACTTCAAGCTGTGAATGTGTGGGGCTTGAAGGATAGGCATGCATTCACTCAGCTGCTGCTGAAGAACTTACCACTGAATTTCATGGAAGTATCAAAACACTTCACACTCAAAAAATCTTTTCTAGAGAAGTCACTCAGACACGCCCAGGACAGAAGGCTTTAAGGGACAGTACATCCAAGTTTTAGCTCACAAAGGTCTCTTTTAGCAGCAAAGCCACCCCTCAGTCAGAGAGGAAATCCCAATTTTGTGGTATTTCCTGCAATTGTAAGTTACCATGTCCCCAGCCTGTGGGTTTGAGAGTGTCCAGTGTGGAAGTCAGGGCACAGGGGAAGGGAGCTGATACACAAAGGGGTGTGGGCAGAAATGTGCCTGAGCTTGAGAGCTTAGGAGTCATCTCGGGTCACTTGAGCCTTCTTGTAACTGGGGATCCTCTGAGTAAAAACTGAAGCAAGAGTGTTGGTTGAGTTACTAAACCTTTTGTGGGGACCAGCCTCTTGGCTTAAAATTCCCATATTTTCCCTTTAGAAAGCAAAAACTAAAAAGGGCAAATTTAATCTCCTATTTTAGCAATTCTGCAAGACTTAAGACTTGACTAGATACCCATGCCTATGAATATGCCATAAACATTCTTAGCTCTCAAAAATGTCTTTTTAGAGGAAAAAACTATGAAAAAGAGGTTAAAAACTGTTGTGTCTCCAGCTGCCTCCTGATCAGATCCATGACATCTGATTTTTCTCTGCATACAGAGGCAGAAAAGAAGATATGCTCAGTGTTAGCAAATTAATTGCTCAATGCTCTTTCAAAGGTTGAATTAAAGAAATGAATAATTTATCAGATGTTGGGGGGACATAATTTTTAAAGGGAACAGAGGAACACAGCAGAGAGACAGGGATGTTTGTTGGTGTTGTTTTCACACAGAAACAACTCCTTTCAGTGAGTAAGGGTGAGTGCCTCAGCAGGCACTGACTGTAATGGACTGTAGGTACCGGGGGATGAACCTTGTGGGCTTGGTTACCATAGGGACCACTTTGCTGTGGTAAATTAACATTCCCCAAGACACGAGTGCATCACAGATTGTATAAAGACCAGGCCAGGTATGCTTCCTGACCTGTATTATAATTTCCTAAAGCAATGAATCAATAGACAGCCAAAGTTCAAGGTTCACAGGAGAGCTGAGCAGTTACATCAAGTTACCACATTAATTACCAGTTTTCTGTTCAGCAGTGCTCTCCCATGAGCACTGTGTACCTGAGCCTTCCATAGTGCTTTAATTGGTACCTCAGGTGATGTTGGTACTGGGGTTTTGTTACTGTGGGGTAAGAGGGCAACACAATAAAACCTGCTAAAAGAAACTTGTAAACTGAATTTATGAAATAGCTATACAGGCTGCTTCCATGGAATCAGTAAATAGATCTGAAAGAAATCACTATGAGCAATGCACTCAGAACTGGGGACACATTTCCACAAAAACATTTGAGTCAGATTCATTGCATTGGTCTTATGAGGTATGGCTTTGGTCTTTAAATTCACCCTGTTTGTGCTTAATGCTGTACATAGAGTCAAAAACCCAGTTAGAGATTTTAGGAACACACAACTGATCTACAGCCTTAAAAGAATATGATTAAAGCCACACGCACTTATAATGATAAATTTTATGAAAAGGAGAAATTAATTTACAATTGAGATTGTCAGAAGATCCTCCCCATCTGAGAAGAGAAATACCAAAACTGAAAGTACATACAAAAAAACCCCAGAAGAAAATTAATACTCTTTTTTTTGGGCCTACAGGTGTGAGCAACTGGTGCAGTTATTATGTTAGGCCACATACAAAAGATATTTCAGGGAGTGAAAATGTAAGTGCAGATACACTACAACTGCGAGTCTGTTTCTGCATTGTGTGACATTAAAAGGTGAAACACACCACTCAGGAGACAAATGTGATAATTGTTACAGTTTTCCCAGTGTGCAGAGCTGAGAAAATATGTCAAGTTTGCTAAATTCTGCACATTCTGCCTGGCTTCAGTTTCACAATGCCACGGCTGGGATTGGATAATGAATGCAGTATACTCAGACACGTTTTAAAAGTTTGGTTTAGTTTTTTTTCTCTTCATTTTCTTGCCTGGGTACAAATATCTGTATGATCCTCTTGTGCTGTGAATGCACAATGAACCCCCTGGGAACAGACATGAACCAGAGCTGCCAGTGAAGGTAGAAAGTCACCTCCTGCACCAAGAGATCTTTAATTTCAGCACTGTTTGCCACATACCTCACACAGCTGTACATAGCTACAAAATGCACTGGAAAAATAAAGACCAACAGAAATGACAGGGGGATGAAATAAGAGAAAGATGGAATGAAATAAGTTTGGGGAGGAAAATAAAAGGAGATGCAAGCTAAGCATGGTATTGAAAGGTGGTGAGGAGATTGAGCTGTGACACTGCACTCTCCTCTGCTTTGATCACAAGGAACCGTCTTTCTGAGGATTAGGAGTATTTTGTTTGAGCCAAGCTTGTTTCCTAAGCTGTGGTGGCACACTGTCACTTGGTTACTCTGCTGTACTTTCTGTCCAGGAGATACTGGATGTGCACAGCTGCCAGGATTAGGTAGCAGCAGTAATTTGTAACCAAAAATACAGGAAAGACTTAGAAAATTTGAAACAAGGAGCCCAGGATCTGTGCCAGCCCACTTGGTCCCCAGGCAAGCAGGGAGGCTGGGCGCACAGTGGGAGCCTCACGAGTATGTGCAAGTAGGGCCAAAGTTTTATAATCCTTGTGTTTTGAAACCAGGTCTCTTAAAGCAGTGCCCGTGCTGCTATTTTCTTTTCCTGCCAGGTACTCAAATATATTGACTGCTATACTGTTTAATAAAAAAGTATAATATAAAAATTAATATCAATAATATTAATAAAAATTTTTTCAATGTTGCACGGTAGGTCAGATGAATAAATTGATTCCAGTTCAGAAATAATCTTTGCTTTCCTTCCCTCCTTTCAAGAAGAGAGAAATATCTGGTTTTACACTGAATTTGTTCAGTAAACTGTTTTATATGATAACCACGTAAATGTATTGTGTACATAAAGACGGGGGGAATTAATTCTTTTATATGTTGCTTTTGCAACCAGAAGCAGCATTTTTCTGAAATATCTGCCTAAGACAGCACTGAATTTGAGTCAGGTACATCCTGAAAAAGTTATTTTGGTCTTCAAAGCGTTTGTCTCACAAGAAAAAAAAGTAAGTTAAATATTTGCAATTCTTTTGCCTTCTGAAGAAATCCCATGCCACTGGACTACTGAAAATTTTGTAGTGGCTCCAGAGCTTTTGGTTACAATTTCCCGCTGACAATCTCTCTCTGATTTTACCCTAAGAGCAGCTATTAGTGACACATACCTAGCCAGTTGCTCTCCCTGTATGTGTATAATGCTGTGGCTTGGAAATTCAGGTTCAGCAGCAGGTGTTGCCTGTAGAAACACAGCTCCTAAAGAGCACTGACAGCAGCTGGGCTTGGAGCTTTTGCCTTTTTGCTTCAAAGCAAGCTGCTGCAGTAGATGCAACACCAGGAGAAGGAAGATTTCAGTCTGCCCTTGAGCTTTGCAGCTTTATTTAATGAGGGTGTGCCACGTTCTCTTCAGTTTCTTCCATTTGAGGGGTTTAGTGGGAAGGGAAGGCACACATTAACGTGGCTGTTAATTTGTATGTCAATTTATTTGTAGATTTTCCTATAAAGAAGGTAGACTACAGCAGACTGATCTCAGGAAACAGACATTATTCTACTTTAGCAGCAGGAGGGCAAATTTGAGATATCAGTAGAGAGGGATTTTTATTTTAGTTTTGTCAGGCAGAATGGGAAATTAAGAAGTCTTTTTCTTCCTTTGATGATAATGTATCTTTTACTGATTTTTGTAGGCTGTAGGATAGAAGGTGCAGAGCTATGTTCTTTTATGGAGCCTTATCTCCTCACAACCTTTTAGCAACATTAGTTAAATGCAAGGTGATGCTTGGCTTCTCCCTCTTAAACTTTTTGGCTGAATAGATCCTAAACCTCCAGGGGTTGATTCAGCACCACACTGCCTGTATACCTGTAAAACCAGCTCACAAAGATGAGGAGCATCCCAAAACATATATTTTTTTTTTTTGGCTCAATTTAGTTCGTTTATATTTGGAATACAGAAAGTTCAGTTGTGTAATTCACAGCTGAATTCATTCACATTCCAAAATGAATGAGGGAAACACCAAATGCACTTTCCCCACAAGCATGTCCAGTAGAAAGCAACTTCTGTACAAAACACAATACTGTTTTTATTCATCTGCAGTATATTAAAACAAAACAGGTTAAAATGGGAGATGTGAAAAATTAAATTTTGACAATATGCTATTGGTACCTGGTTTGATTTTTATTTCCTGGTAATTTAGAACCTGATCCTTCCCCAGCTCCTTCTGAGAAGCAGAATTTTGATGAAATGTTCACAGCCAGTGAATTGGTTTTTGTAATTGTATTTTCAAAACATGGATATAGAAATAAGCCTGCAAACACTTTTAAATTAAAAATTACTTGGCTATATCAACAGAGCACAAGCAACCAAATGTGTTTGAACTTGTATTTAAACAAACAAATTGGTTTTTATTGTTTTCATAAGTTTCACTTATTTTCATGTAGTATCAAGATGAACTAACAAATAACAACCTCTCCCACAAGAAACAGGAAGAAAACAAAAACAAATCCTTCCTCCACATGAAACACAGCTTCCCCTGCTCTGACTCTGTAACACCTCAATATTTTGTTTCAACCAGTAAATAAAATGCCTTCTGAGTATGTTTATTGTACCCAAATAGAGCGTCTGCATGTGCAATTATATTTATACAAGCACATAGGATTAGATGTACATTTAGGCATGAGTGTGTAGATAAATACAATATTTTAGCATTCCAAACAACCTAACTGGGTGTTAGTTTCAGTAGTAGGCAGCTTAATATCTGAGAGTTTTGAAAGGTAACATTTTTCACTTTTTTCTATTATTATTATTTTGCCCTGATTTACTGGGTAAGTTGCAAGAGTGGTGAAGTGGATTGTGGGATTTATTGCTTGAAAATAGAAATTCAGTGGGTCTGAGATTGAATTCAGGCATGGATTGAAATCAAAATATCTTGAAAGGTGACAATTCAAAATTCTGTCCTAGTCTTGATTCCTACTGTCTGAAATGCAGGAGTCAAGTCTGCCTGACCTCTCCAGCAACTTCAATCATGGGATGACACACATGTTTCTCATAACTGCATTTGTAATGGACCCAAAAATCCTGTGTAGCAAGAGAAAGCTTCCTAAATTCCAGAATAGATAAATCTGTTATTGCAGTGTATCCCATAGCATTTTCCACAGAGTCTTCCTGTGAATGAGCAACCATCTGATGATGTTTTTGAGAAAAACAGAATTGAAAGCCTCCTCTGTGAAGGGAGGAAGGTGTGAATATCACATGGGGAAGAGGGTGGGAGGAGACTGGAACAGCTGCACTGGACTTTTCTTTCCCTCTTCCCACTGTCACCATGTGCTAGAGGAGGAATCACAGAACATGGCTGAGAAATCAAGATAATAGTGAGGGCACTATGGAGAAGCATCCAGACTTGTAAAAGCTGAGAGCAAAAATATGCAGATGGTTGAGAAGCAGGGGAACAGCAGCTTTGGAAGAATAGCTGTGTAACAGTGAAAACTAAATGCAGTTTCAAGAAATAGTATCTGGCACGCACTGTTTGGGACTTGAAAATTGGGAGAGAATTTGAGGTTTTTTATATAAAAATTGGTTGGGGGTTTTTTAGATAAGAAAGCTGAAAAAGGGAAAAAAAAACCCAAAAATTTTCCAGGGCCCATCTGGAGTGTAAGTGAGAGAGGGAGCAGTGAGGTGGGTAAGGTGGAGATTAGTGTGGTAGGTTTGGCATTTTTCTGAAGCAAAACAGATTCTAAAATGTCAAGAGTCAAGATTATTAAGTGTTCAGGAAGCTGTTGAAGAAGAGAGCAGTGAGAGCAATATGAAGTGTGTGGTGAATAGCATGAAAATATGAGTTTTAAAGAGCAAACCTTTTGGGAGGCTGTTACAATTAAAGTGGAGGACAACGTGTTGGCTGAAATGTGTACATTTCTTTCTTCCCTTGTGTAACACATTATTGCTGGTTCCTGTGGAACATTGCAGGGTGTGAGAAGATCATTCTTATGTTTTCAGTCTGTATGTGGTCAAAATCACAAGACCTAAGGGACATTTTTGTCGTCTGATGCATCTTAGCATCTTACACTGTACAAGGGCCAGATAGAATTCAGATTTATATTGGCTTCACACCACCTTGAATGAGGATGTAGATTTAAAATGTTGTCCCTCTCTTGATGTCTCCAGTCACATTGGTTGCTCCTTGCTAAATTCTGTATCAGTATTCTCTAAACCTCAGTGCAATAAAATATTGGAACTGCTTTTCTGTCTTACTCCATCTGTCCTTTCACTTCATCTGAAACATTTAACTTCAGAGTGCAGAGAATTTGGCTTCTCACCACCTGCCAGGTTTTCCCCAGGAGCCATAGGTGCTTTGCTCTTCCCTGCTGCTTTTCATGCTCCACAGAAAAGCACAACTTTTGAGCCAGCCTTTGGGTTAATGGCCATGTTAGAAACATCCCTCTGTGAAGCATGAAAGACAATAGAGAGCACCAGTGCAGCCCCTAGAGACAGATGGAAAGGAAAGCTGACTTTGTGAAACTCAGGAACCTGATCAGCAGCCAGGCTGTGAGCTGGCCCACCTTACAGAAATAAACTCCACCTGGCCACAAAAAAAGAGCTCAGAACAGCTCCCAAGCTTGAAATCGTGGTGCTCAGCTTGGAGGGAGGAGCAGCTGGAGCTCCCTGGGAAGCCAAGGCAGAGCCTGGGTGAGCACACTGGGAGCAGTTCTGCTCCCACCTGTGCCTCACAAGGAGCTTCACAGGTGGGGCTGCTTCACGTCCATTGTCTGTGCATGTGCCAGCCTGCTTCACACCAAAACTGTCTGACTCAGATGAGAAAGTCCTGTAGAGTGCCAAAACCTCCCTTGTCTTTACTATTCTTAGTACTTAGATGATTTTCCAACAGTCTGTGTGGACAATACAACTATACTTAGTGGATTTGGGCCTTTTTGTGATCACATAACAATTGGATAAGCTAAAAAACCCACAAAAGAAGGCCATCTTACTGATATTGAAATAGCTTGTTCTGCTTGCTTTAGTTAGCAGTCAGATTGGTACTTGGCTAATGGAATGGCCATTTGGAAGCAGTAATCTCTATTCGAATCAATAAATTATAGCAAGAGTACTTTTTAACTTCTCATATTCAAGTATTTTTTACAGCTCTGAAATTAAATGAGTTGCCAGTGTCCACAGTGTAATGTGTTTTTAATGCTCATACAATTCAAAATGTGTGTCACCTTAGTCCAGACAATGCTGTGGATTCCTCACTAAAAAGTAGTAAAAAGCAGAAGTCCCTTCCTTCCAAACTGAAATGGAAGCCACTGGCCAGAGGGAGGGGGGG
>VZTR01007315.1:142234-225408 GCA_013400775.1 Chaetops frenatus
GGGGGGGGGGGGGAAGGAATAACAACAGGAATTGTTGATGTAGGCCCTTGTTCCCTTTACATTGGTGAAAAGTGTGATAATACCACTAGCATAACGTTTTGTACCACACTCATTTGTTGTTTTCATGGAACTCTCATTCTATTCCTTTGGTTTGTATCTCTCAGAACACCTCAAGACTAATTACTGTAAGTAAATATTACAGTATGTGGATTTCTTCTGTAATAGAGGATTTCTCTAAGTTTGCACACTGGATGCAGCACAATAAATGTATTTTTAAAATGCCATGGAGAAATGAGGTCAGCTGTCAATATCTTGTGAAAATAGTAAATTATGTGCACAGGTCTTACTGCATTAATTAAGATAACACAGGGATATGATTGTAAGCTCTTTAGATACATGCTGCCTTCTATCAGCTTGTTGTCTGAGAAATTGATTGGTAGATTATTCTAAACATAATGTCAAGGTTTTAATCAAAACATTTTCCCTGTTCATAAGGAAATCATATAATGGCATTAGAAAAAGTATTTCCATTCCTATCTGTAGATGGAAGGATTTCTCCCACGTTGTAGAAGAGAGTTGGGAAAAAGGTAATAGCAAGTGGAGGTACAGAACTGGCAAGGAACAATGGATAAAATTATATAATAGAAGGAATTTTATTCTCTTTAATCAGTAGTGGGTGACCTTCTGTAAAACCTACTGTACCTAGTAGAGTTTAAAACTCAGAAATCAACTCGTGTCTTTGAGACTTTCCCCGTGGAGAAAAAAAAAAAAAAAAACATATTCTGGGCTACAACAACAAAAGATCGTTTTAACAGCCTCAGCAGGCTGGTGAGTGAGTGCAGCTCTGCAGAGTGCCAGGGAGTCAGGTGGTGCTTTGCCCAGGAAAGTTGGAGGGAGAGACAAGGGGAACGTGAGGCAGGGTACTGAATGGATATGCCAAAGCCAGACTTACACAGCTATGGACGTTTATGTGTGTTTATGCAACGTGAAAGGGATAACTGGGATTGCAGAGGTGCTGGCAGCACTGTGTGCTAACTCCTGGCTGCCTCAGTGCTGCCTCCTGAAGGGTGATGGAAAGGACTCCAGACTTTGACACCTTTGGTCTGTCTCAGCCCAAGGTGACTGACTCCAACCAGCTCCCCACAGACAGCAAAAGGCTGAACGCCTGGGTTTTGTGTTCACCGCCAGATGGAGGCTACTGATGGCTTTTCTACCACTAGGAAGGAGTGTTTCTCTGCTTTGTCCAAATATAATTGATATAAGAGTTCCCACAGGTTCTCTGCCACTGGACAGAACTGAAAAACTTCCATTTCAGTATGTACACACAAACTGATTTTTTTTTTTTTTTTTTTAATATTTTGTCAGTAGCAGCATTCAGGACTGGCTTTATGATTTCTGACTCAGGACCCTAACTAAACTTCCAGAATTGGAAATGGTCAAATCACATCTCCTCTAGCCCATGCACAGAGGGAAAGGAATCCCTCTGTATGTCCTGCCCACAGTACAATTTTAAAAAGAAATCCTTATCTCCATGGGTAGCATGGGCTCCCAGAGTAGGAATTGAAAGCTCATGCTTGCTGGGGTTAACCTGAATATTTGCACAGGAGAAAATAAAGCTAATGCCGAGTGGTTTGTGGAAAGTTCTCCTGAACATGGTGAGATTGCACTGCTGTCCTGGTGTTAAGACATTTGTATCCCAGGCAGAGGAGTTGTGGTTTCAACTAACTGCAAATACAAGCCTGCTCCTCATGGAGTGTGAGTGGCTGTTTAGCAATGCAGCCTGCTGTAATCGCTTCAGATCTGTCTTCCACCCTCTGCACTCTCTTGTAGTATCAAATCCTGCCCAAGCAAAGTGCACCAACACTCAAACTGTAGTTTGGGGCTGCCTCTTGCTGCCTGTGCTCCAGTCTTTCAGTTGTGGTCACAGTTCTTGATAGGAGACAGAAACCCTGGGGCCTCAAAGAGACACTCAGCTGGTCCCCGAGGTGACTGTGGAACAGAACAAGGAACAAGGGTCAAGTTGGAGAGGAAACATTTCTGTCAGCTCTTTCCATGCCCCAAGGAAGCCACATTTCCTCATTCTTCCACACTGCAAGCAAGGAGAACAGAGGCAAGAGCATATCAGATAATCCAACTGGTTTAGGTGCAGAATGAGAAGGAAATAGATAAGACACATTATGGTTTCTATTTTAAAAAGTTTGAAGCATTTGCAAGCTGAGGGTATGGGGTCACACATGGGATAAGAAATTGTGATCCCATCTGTTTTTCCCATACCGCTTAGGTGACTGGAAGTGGTCAGCACCACTGAGGGTGTCATATGCCATATACCAATAATGGAAAATTTTCTTTAAATCTCCAGCTGGTTCAGGAAGTTTAATATGGGAAAGTGTGTTTTGTTGTCAGTTATAGTATTTCAGTGCTTTTTAAATAAATAACTTCCTTAGTTTTAAGATTAGCTTGTCCAGATACCAAAAATGTTGTCTTCTCCTGTGACATCTGAGGATGCAGTTCCTGCTCTAAACTTCAGTTCCTGGCAGCAATGCCTTTACAACAATCTGATGTGGCACACATCTGCCCTTCTATAACATTTATCATTTAAAAAAAAACTCCAAGAAAGCTCTGGAGGGATTTATTTCTGAATAATAAGAGGGGGAGTGGAGGTATAATCAGCAGTGGAAACACATGAAGCAAGATCTCTAGAATAAACTGTTTCCCTCTGTAATCTCACTTAGGAAAGCATCTGAAGTGTATGCTTGAATCTTAGCAACTACAAAAGCAATAAACACATTTTCTAAGTAAGAAGGATTGGCTCATGTACTTAAAAGGTGGTTTATGGTTAATATTTTGAAGAATTGTGGTTCTTATTAGATCAGTGGTAGAAATTATGATAGTAACAAGCACTGACAACTCTGTTTTACAGATTCTTTCCCTGTCAGTCTATGACTTTCATTTTACTGTCTTTTTGTGTTTCACCTGTTTCTTCAAATTGCATGGATTACCCCTAGGACATAGGAGAATCTTATCGGGCAAGGAGAAAAGCCTTGTCACAAAGAAAAATGTGCTGCTCTTTTAAAATATTAGTCTGGAAAAAAATTATATAGACTGGTGGAATGATTTTCTTAGCTCTTGGGTGTCTCATTTTATTTATGTATACATCATTTTTATATATATTTCTTGGACCCTTAAATGACAGTAATTGCTTTAATACCTTCCTTAAGATGGATGTAATAAGAACTGTATATTAAGAAGCTTTTCTAAAGTGAATAGCAAATTGACCAAATAATCTCTTCAAGTAAGCAGTAAAATATCTGAAGCTGCACCATAAATGGTGCATTATAAGTGAGTTTTCTTCAAACCTTTTGGCATAACACCCTCATAACATCCTGACAGAAACAAATGGAATAATTAAACCTAATTTGAGGCACCATTGGAAACAGACCTGGGAATGGGGTAGAAGTTCTCTGTCCAACTGATTTCCTCTAATTCCACAATACAATTATGTGTGACAAAAAGGAATATTCCCTGGACAAGGTGCATTTAGCAGTGTATGGTGAGGTCTGAAAGCTACCTGCCACAAAACTACTTTTGGCCAGTTTCTATTATTAAACATTCCCAAATCTGGAATATCTAGAAGACTGAAGGTACCTTCCAATTCCCCCAATGGCTTGTGATGTTATCTAGCACACTAGCACTGCTAAAAGATGTTTGCTTTGTTTTAATGAGGAAATTCTTCAGGAACTTTGCTATAAAAGATACTGGTTATCATTTCATATTTCTACTTATAATATTAGTTATAATTTATTCTGGTTTATTCTTTCTCCTGCAGATAAGAAACAAACAGTATTCCTGTGTGTCTTAAAATAAGCTGATGGAGCAGATTGGACATTTTAGAGCCATACAAACATCCTAGAGTTTTTGTAAACAAGAACATGTGTGACACCCATCTCTTACCATGACATCTTCATTTTCACATGATCTGCTTTCCCTTTCTGTGTGAACTGCAATCTTCACTGCATTTGCTTTGTTCTGAATGTCACTGAATGTACTGGGAGCACTCCTTGGGTGTCACTACAGGGGTCATGCAATTAGACTGTAATTGAGCAGCTGCAAATCCATGGGGGGCTGTAGGGATACTATCTGAGAATGGATCAGAACAAACCAATGGACAGTTGTTTCCCTTGACTGGAAATTGCTTGGTATTGATTTGAGCAATAAACCATGCCATGACACATGTCAAGGACATTGGAGCTGGTGCCAGTCATTATCAAGCTCCATATTCGTGGTAAGATTATTTTATAGATCATGTGAGACTACAGAGAAGTAATATTAGATCCCTTTTTGTTAAATTTCTTATGAAAATCAGACCATTGTTCTTTTTTTCTTTGTGTTTTTTTTTTAAAGAAGGAGGACTGGTTTTGAAAAAAATATTATTTTCCCCACATGTAAAACTAGCTTCAGTGGAAAGCTTTCAATTATTGATACACTTTAATGGTGCTACACTGGACTTGAATGGATTTAAATGAAATCAGAAACCTTCCAAAATAGCTACTCATAGACTTGGCTTTCAAAGCTTGCCTTAAAGGTGTTGACAGTGGCCTGTAGGAAGGTAAAAATTGATGGTTAAATTAATGATGTCATGATAACTTTTTATTTCCCCTTCAGTATCTTAAATAATCTGAAAACATCTGATGGGTATTTTGTGAGTTACCCATTACTGATGTGAAATAAAATAATCTTAATCCAAATATATAGAAATAAGAACACTCATTTCAACAAATAAACAGTAAATAAGTTTGCATGGTTAGCAGCAAAGCCAGCCTTGTGAAGGGAAATGTTGCTCCAGGAGAATTCCAGGTGACCATAGTCAGTGGCAAACTTGCTCTGGTGTTTGAGAAACCAACATCTCAATCATTCAAGTATTTGTCAGATATGACACCAAGTAGAAACTCAACATAGAGATAAAAAGTTCAGACCTTGCATTAAAGTTTTCAGTCTGAGAATAGTTTACTCATTGCTGAACATGTTTTCATTTCTAAATTTAGCAAGATAGCTAAAAATAAAACAATAATAAGCCAGTACAAATAGAGTAGTTTTATTCAGGGAAAATTGCGTTTGCATGTAAATGAAAAACACCTCACCAAAAAATCTGGATGGTTTAGGATGGATTGGGTAAAATCAACTAGCAATGGAAATGTCTTATGAATTTCCTGGGGGGGCGGGGGGGGGAAGTAGTTTTGCTTTGATAAAATGAAGGCAATCTGAATTTCAGGCTCCACTTCTTCCAACTGCCCCAGGCTTTCATTGCAGGGCCTATCAGTTGAAGGGAATGGTGTTTTCCTAGGACCAGAATATTTTCCCTGCAAGTGTGTCCGCAGAGGTGCAGAAGCAATCTGAGGCTCTCCTTCCATGGCTGTGCAATTAACTATGAGAAGAAACTATTACCAGGAAGAATTGCTAAGGCTTGCTATTTCATTACTGCAGGCACCCACAGCAATAGTAATGCAGGACAGGACACCTGGAATACACTGATCACTGCAATACAGAGCCACTCTCACCAGAAAATAGCTCGAGTGAACAGGGACAAGTGAAAGAAAGGGCTTGATAATCCTGACCTACCAATCTCAGAAATAATAAAGCTGATTTTGCACTCCAGCGTGCAAAATTGGCACAAATATCATTCAGCTCATGGCTTTGAGAAGTCTTCACAACATGCAAGACCTAATTAGTCCTCACTGAGGAAAAGGCAAAGCTAAAATATATTTTCCAACATCTTTTATTATAATTTTATTATTATTATTTCATTTACAGAACTTGTGCTGACCAGCATATACTTCCTGTGAAGTGTGCAGATTATCTACATGCACACACTGAGGGAGGATTTTACCCATGGAATTATCTAAAGTTGTATTGTCTGAAAACAGATGGAGTTATCTCTTACACTGTTGAGTAGTTTCAGATGAGCAAGCAATACAGATTAGGTGACTTTTTAGTCCCTTATCACAAGCAAAGGAAAGTGACACCTATCTTTGGGGCCATGGATCATACCGGGGCATAATTTCACTTGCTCAAAAACCTGAAGCCAAGACCAAGATAAGCCACTGTTATTCAAACCTTACCAACAACAATGCTGAAAACAGTTTGCCAGGATTCTGCTTCAAAACATTTCCAGCATATTTCTGCCTAGAACAGCTTCCTCTGTCCCATTTATCTGTTTAACATACTCTGCTTGATTCTTTCCCATCAGACCCTGAGAAGCCTTTTCCACTCCTGTGCTATCAGGATGTGGGCATCAGCTTCCATGCAACTTAAAGATTTTAATAATGATAGTATATCCTTTTCTGTAGGCCTGCTCCTACCTTTGCCCAGTTAGCAACATATTATCTGTTATCAGACCATCTTGTTTTAATTAAGCTTGCAGGGAGGTTTTGCTCCTCTGCCTGTGATGATCTTTGGTGTCCTAAATTTAATTTCTTTTTATAATCCCTACAGTAGCAAGTAGCAAAGAGGAGTTTTAACTAATACAAAAGTGTTGGAACCTTGGAAGCAATAAGAACTTGGCAGAAATACACATGGAATAAGATAAATTAGCATATTTAAAAACAAACAAGCACTATAAACCTTAGTAAGGCTGTCAACAGTGTTGGTTTTCCAATGCAGAACCTTGCTGGCTTTTAGGAGGGGGATGTGGGGTGGAAAGGCAGAAGTAAAAGCAGTGTGGTTGCTTCTGTGTGTTCTCTCTCTTCCCTCTCAGCAATCCAAGCCATGGATTGGTGTTACAGAGACCCCACTGCAGGCAGCCCTTCCTGCAGGGACAGGCACAGGCAAGCAGGATGCTGCTTTTTCTTTTATTTGGGCTCAAAATTCGGAGTGCTGGAGCCCTGAACTAGCCTGTAGAACCAGGTGGTTAGGGAAGAGACAATAGAGATTCATCCCAGTTTGTGATTTCAAGCTTGATTCTTTCATCTGCAAACCAGGATGGAATATCACTTCAAAATATGCAGAGCTGTTGCTTTGGAATGATGTCTTCACAGTTGCATTTGGATGGGAAACTTAGTAAAAAAATCTGGAGATAGAACTGAAAAATGGGAGTCCCTAATTCAACCACTCCTGGATGTGCTGCTGTACTTCAGTGCAAAACCCTTAGAAAACGTGGCTGCTTATAGAGTGTGAAATTTGTGCTGGTGTTCTGGGTACAACACTGAATTTTACTTAAATATTTCAGTTACTGTTGTATCCCTCTCCTTTTACCCAAAGGCATTCATTGAACTAAGGTGGTGTCACGTTTTTAGCATTGCCCTTTAGAAGCCAAATGTACTTTAAAAGCAGCTTTTTATTTTCTCACAGGAACTAAATAGGCTGCATCCTAAAATTTTAGATCACTTTAAATTGTTTCATAGATAAACCATCTATTTATTATTTATATATTTGTTATTTATATTGCATAGTACAACTGTGTGAGTATGAATCTAGGAAAAAAACTTCATCCCTATAATAAACATACTTCTCAAGCTCAGAAAAAGATTCACAGCAGAAGAAATCTTTTGTGTTTATCAGGTAACACGTGCAAATTTAACAGCAAACACCAGTTTCTCTAGAGGTGAGGTGCATGACTGCCTTTGGGGGAAAGATCACCCTGCACTCGCAGGGAAATGTTCTTTTCTTGGTAATTCACAGCACAAACAAACGCTGGAGTACCTGGTGGGATGAAATAAGGGGGCTGACATTGGAAAGAGGGGAGTGGTGGTTGTTTACTCGGGCTAGAAACGCTCCTGTGAGGTGCAAACCTCATCTAACTGCAGGAGCACTTGTTACATTAACAAGATTTACTGACAGACCCCATCTGTGCCTTCCCACCAAACAAGGTCACTCAGTGAGATGCCAGGAAGCCTAACCAGCAAAGAGCCAGGTCTCTGGAGTGATAACGGGGGTGTGCTCTGCCTTACGCCTCAGGCACTCGCAGTATTTTTAGTACTGGAAAATAAAATAGGGCAGAGGAAAAAAGGTCATAATTTTTATCAAACCAGTCCACCTTGAGAAATATCAGTGTGCGTGGCCGTGCCTGAACAACACCTGGGTATTTTTTCCTTGCTTCTGCTGGTGATTTGCAGCTTACTTGGCTCTTGGGGCACTGCGGTGCCTCCATCGTGGCCATTCATCTCACGTCTGCACCTTGGCTATGCAAACTTCAGTGTGGTGGCACCGTGCCTGTTCCTTACCACAGCCTGTGACATCAACAGCATGTGTGGTGCTTCCATAGTTGAGGGAGAATCCGTGGATTTTTGCTGTTCATCCACTTTCTGCCTGGAGTTTCTGTGCAAATATTAGGGTAAGGGACAAAAATAAATTTAAAGCATTGCAGGGGCCCAAAAAAAACCACTGTTAAGGACTTACAGTATTCACAGCTGATTTGTTCCTATAGACAAGCTGATAGTTAAACCAAAACAACTGAACCCCAAGTACCCTAAACCCCTTGTTTGATCTAGGATCTATCCATGTGTATCTACTATTGCTATGAATATCTGGTCCAGTGTATGTTTAGCATTCATCATTTGCACTGTCTGCAAAATCTACCCCCTCATTTGACTTCTCAGTGAGTGAAAGAATACTTGTCTAAATCTGTGAGATGAGATGAGATTAAGGAGGCCAAAACCAACATGGTAAAATAATGGAATAAAAAGAGAGATTTAGAAGGATCCATCAGTGAAGTGTCTCATTCCCATCCTTTAGTGTGGGATGGATTCTTTCTGGAATGCAATCGTGCTGCTTTTGAAGAGTGATTTATTGAAATGTATGGTTATCAGAGTCATAGGATGGATAAGATGTGGAGCAGATCTGGTGGAAATGGCTCCCTCCTGCAGAATCTATTGTGTGTCACCTTCTGACAGGTTTCTGTTCTGCCTTGGTGTAAACTAACTCAAGTCCTCATATCTCACACACAGAACTCTTCTTCACAGGATGGGGAGTCACATTTCCACTTGTGTGTCTTCACAAGTGTATACAACAGGGCATTATCAAATTATCAAACACCTGATAATCAGAATAGAGCATTAATTTAAAATTTCTAAGGGATAAGCTTCCAGGAAAATGCACGTGTACAAGTGAATATTTCAATATTCTGGAGGAAAATGTCTCTGCAATTGTCAAGAGGCTCTGCACAGTGACACGCACTCAGCTGCCTTGTAAAATACAATTGTAAGAGATGTCCTTCTATAGTGATATAACATCACCGATTGTGGTAGAACTAGAATCTACACAAGTGGAAAAGACATGACAATTTTAATACTGAGTTGTGGAATCCACAAAGATTATGAATTACTTTTTTTTTTTTTTTTAAATTTTATTGCTTAACTTATAAAGATGCTGCTGTTCAGGCTCTGCAAACATCCACCCACCAGCAGTGAGTGCAGACTGGAAATCCAGAACTTGGTGTTAAGCCCCGGGCTATCTGGGGTCTCTATCCAAAATTCCAGTGCAGGATGTCCTGGATTGCCCACAGCTCTCAAACGGCAGCTGAAGGTTGCTCTAAACAGTGCCAAGGCTTTTTTAGCAGTACTCAGACTTCTTCTAAATTCCCCAGTTATGAGTGGTGGGTAATTAGTTGAGCAATATGAGCTATCTAGAGGTAGGAATTGATGTTTTTCCCCTTATTCTCTGTTGTTCCCTGCCATCTGACAAACTTACAAAATGACAGCTCTGTCCATATATTCAAAAACATATCTAAGAATGTAATGACATATCTAATAATCCTAGAAAGTCCCTTCTATTGACTGAGAGGCATAATTAAATGTTCTGAAAGGTAGGGGTGGAACAGTGTGAAATCTCCAAACTGACAGCAAGGATGATATTAATTCCCATGCTGTGCACAGAACAGCACATCGCACTGCACATACACGTGAGGGGAAATGAGGGTTTCAGTTGCAGTCTCTCAGCTCTTCTCCATAAGGAGCAGCTACTTGTTCCCTGAAATCCCTATCCCTCCATTCCCCACTTAACCCTGCCCAGCACACAGCATTTCCCAGCTGAAACTCAAAGCAGCTCTGTCCTGGCTGCACACAGGTCACGAGGTGCACTGAGAGCTTCACCCTTAGGTCACTGCAGCCAGAATTGCTGAGAACTTGGAGCAGTTTTTTTTCTCTCTCCTGTCACATCACATTTCTGCTAGTAATTATTTTTTTTTCCCCCTTCCAACCTTCCCCCCAGTCATGCTTACTTCAGCATTGTATGTATCAGTGCTCTTTCCCAGGCAGCCCACCTCTCGTCTCCCTCTGCCCTCATGCCTGACCTAGGGCAGCCCTAAACCTCAGTTTTAGGGCAGCCCTAAGCCCTGGCTTACCTCTTGCTCCACTGCAGAAACAAGATAAGAGTGCACCCTGAGTGTGGGATTCCAGGCATTTCTCATAGCTGTCTTGCCGAAACTGGCTGTTTGGGCTTTAAAAACACCAGTTTCTTGGTTCTTACTTGAAGATGGGCAATATTTCAAAAAAAATTACGACTTTTCGCTTGCTCTAAAACATAATTTGTGTTTGATTGTTCTTTATTTTGCAGTTTTCTTTTCGCTTTTATAGTTTTGCATGGCAAAAAAAAAAAAAAAAAAAAAAGGAATTACCTCAGATGGTGGCTCTGACTCTGGATGGGAGAGCAAAGCATTTTTCTGTAATATGTATTTCAGCTCCTCTCTGGACCCATATTGTTCAGTTACTCATTAAAGCTAAAAGATTGTGTATGTTTTTTCCTTTTTCTTTGTTGTTGTTGTTTGGGGTTTTTTTTAAGAAAAAGCCCAAACAGTTGATACATTATAATTTTAAAAACAGGTTTTAAACTGAAAGGAAAATTAGTGCCTGGAAAAGAGAGTTCAAAATATGTTTTGCTATAGAACCTCTTTACAACAGAAGTGTTGACTTAAAGAAATTATATGTGTAATCAACAGCAAACCTTTTGTGTACATCTTACAATGCAAAAAAACTACTTGCAAAGATCCACAGATTAAGCTATTAGGAAGCATGGATGCAGATGTTGCATTGAATAGTCTTGCATAAATAAAAGGCAATAAGGGTTCCAAGAAGCTTTAAGTACTCACTGTGAATAAATTGCCTCTAGAAAGACTTGCAACTGGGTAGCACAAACTCATATGACACAACTATAAAGAGAGATAAACAATTTCTTGGGAACTTCCCACATCTCCCATTTAAAATCTCAATAAAAGATCTTATAAGCTTGAGCAGCTTTGAATGCAACATTAATATGTGGAGGAAATTAGAATGAAACATTTCAAATTCCCTGCAGAGGCAGGGATTTGTTGGCTGTTTCCCCTCAGGTGTTCATGGTCCAGTGCCTGGGTGTCCTGCCCTGAGAGCTCTGCCATGCTCAGGGTGCATTTCCACTAAATTCTATCACAGCCTGAATTGTTTGCAATTCTGGATGAGTTTCAGCCAGGCATGGCCAAGGAATTGTAGAAAAGGATGGGGAAGAGTGGCCAGGGAAAGGCAAAGACAGGGAACATGTTTGTACAGTAACATCAGCCATAGGACAAGTACTTCATTTCAAGGGAGTTATTCAGATTCAGCCCTGCTAAGGCCTGAACAGAGGGTGCTTAATGTTTAATTAGTTACAATGGACCTTGTCTAGCAATTACTGTGCATCTCACCCAGTGATTGAGACCACCAAAGGGTCTGAGACTGAATTTCCATGAAAGATATTGGAGTATTCACCACCCCCACCACCAGTTTGCTTGTTAAATCTCGGTTTGAAAAATCACCTTCCTGAAGAAATGCTCCTCTGTTTTTCAGCTGGGCTCCAGAGGGTTTGGCCAACCAGTAACAGGGCCCCCCATCTGCTGATTTTTCACTTGTGGATGGTCCTGCCTGCCTCCCACCACAAACAAAGCACCTACAGAAACCTCTACTGAGATGACTCAAAAAGGCACTGACAATTCTAATGCCTCAGTGTTCCACACCATGTTTCCATGAAGGGAAAAGCTAATAAATATAGCAGTGACACTTTCTGTGACTGGATAATATGTACAATGTTTATGACCCATTTCTCTTAAAAAAAAAAAACCAAAAAAAAAAACCAACCACTTTTAAACGGCAGCATCTGCAGTGAAACTGATTTTTTAACAAGTTCTTTAGGGATTCCAGATGTCACTTGACAACTTGAACAAAAGTGCCACCTTTTCCATCAGTCTCTGTACCAAGTAATCATCTAACAGTTGCAAGATTACTCAAATAGCTTCAAGATTATTTTTGCAGCCAATTTCAGTCCACAGAATTGTGGAAATAGTCTCCTGAGCATGTGAGAACTTTTGTGGCTGTTATCTATCTGGAGCAATATATAAAGAAATTACAGCCTTTCTATAAGTAGTATTGATTAGAAATATAGCTGTGGGGAAAACAAACCAAACCAACAAACAAACAAAACAACAACAACAACAAACCAAAACCTGTCTGGTTTTGATTTGGTTTGGTTTGGTTTTGGGTTTTTTTTTCCAAGTGTAGCTATTGAAATTATATCAGCTTTACTTAGAAGTAAACCCGTGCATCCTGCCTTAACACATAATCAGGCCCTGTCTTCTCATGAATAGTTGATAAATCAAAGAAATTGGTGGGAAAATGTCAAAGAGAATTGAAAATATTTCTCACCTACTCCTTTTTACTTAGGGGCATAAGCTCTTTCAGATAGATTTCTGTGCTCTTCTGCTTCTTTTTTATATTTCTGGATGTAGAGATTTCAAAATATTTTTTTTTTTCTCAGAGGAAAAGACTACTAAAGTGCTAAGCTGTGTGACCTCAGTAACAGCCCAAACTAGGTGCCACAAAGTCTGAAAATGGTGCCTTCCCCGGCATACTGAGGATGCCAAACAACAAACTCCCAGTGCTTCTCTTTTCACACAAAAACAGTGTGGAAAAGACAAAAAATAAAAGCTGTTTGTGTCTTCTGATGGTGCCAACCAATAGAGCTACAAAGCCTCTGCTAGCTGAGGACCAAGCCCTCTGTGGGCAGGGTGAGAGCAGGAGCTAAGAGCAAACATTTGCAGGCAGGAAACATCTCCAAGGCCTTGAGAATGGGTGTCTTTTGTTTTGAATTGTGGATTTTTTTTATGCTGTCAAGAAGTGAAAGCAATACACCTTCATTTGGGGTATAAGAATATAAACAAAGATGGCACAAGTGCCTTTCCAGGGCTGCAGCTGGCTCGTGGTTTTGGAGCCACCTGGGTGTAAATCAGTCACTCACTCAGCGAGGCAGGGCTGGGTCAGAGCCCCTGGGCAGGACAGGGCAAGGCCAGCAGAATCTGCTGTGTGCACATGCTGGCCTTGCTCAGCTCTGACATGCTCCTGCTCCAGCCAGAAACACTCACACCTGAGAAACCTCTTGAATTACGGGCTGCAAGAGGATGCCTTTGCTCCTAGCAAACACAGAAAGGTGGCCCACAATTTTGGCTGTCTGATAAAGGCTCCAATACGTCCCAGTTTGAAATAAACATAAAGTTTATCAAAAATCCCACAGTTCAACAATGATTGTTTGCAACCTGAAGCCCAAAGACTCCTTTCTGGGGGTTTTTTCCTGATAATTTAAAACATTTTGGAGGGGTGGAGGGAGGAATGTCAGCGTTAAAAATTATTTTCATCTTTGAGTGTAAATGAGCATAGGTCCACTCGTGACAGAAAGTGTTTAAGGGTAGAACAATGAAAATTAAGATTGCATTGTTGCTGAACAAGCTGCTTGGCATTTATTTTGTACAACAGAGACCCTAAAAGTGTTTGAAAACCAAATCTTTCCAAAGTTAGAAGTGTTCGCATGTGTAAGAATTGTGTGTCATTATTGGATGGGTCCTCTCAGGAAAAGTTATTGTAGTTTTGAAAGGACAACCCTCAAAGTTTAGGTGTCTGAAATCGTATTTCAGTTCTAGAACAGACTTAAGTTTGAAAATCAAATTCCTCCTGTAATTTAGTTCTCTGTCTTTCCACAGCAATTGAAATAATTACACTCTGTCAAGCTACATCTTTTTACCCTGATTAAAGACATAACTGTATTGAGCAAACACATCAACTAGCCTGCTGACAGGTGGAAGAAGAATGCAGAGCATGTCTGAAACCACACTGATAACTTCACATTAAGTAGTACACAGGCAAAAAAAATCATCCTGTATGCTTCTCATAGAAAATAACTACTCTATTAAAAAAATGATTTATTCTGTATATGCTTATACCCAGATAGCTTTACTTATAAATCAAAGCTAATGTTTTGGATCCTGTCTTAAAGTTAATTATTGGTGCATTCTCTTAAACCTGGTTGTATTTGAAAGTAAGTATCTAAAATCACAGGGAATTAAATCAGATGAAGAAAAAATCTTTGATCATTAAAAGTATATACAGTTATGTTTAAGTTATCAGTGCAGATGATTTGGTTGCTTACAACATAATTAGTGATTTTACTATGAGAAAAAAGAATTGCAAATTGTTTCATGTCAATTAACAGTACATAAATAATTCCAGTGTGCATAAATTTTTTACTGTTGAAAACTGTAGCACATAACTTTTTATTGTGCCCTTAAAAACAGGTCTAATGCAAAGCTAATAACACACACACAAAAAAACCCTGTCTGTGGGGGGAAAGGCATCTGTCACTAAAAGGACAAGCAATGGAGCTGCACCAGAACCTGCTATGAGACTAATAATTGCAAAAAAACATGAGTAGTGAAACATTGCAAAACTGCACAGCACTGCAATGCTGCAACAGAGATAAAACAGAATGAAGATTATTATACAGTGAAAAAATATGAAATGGTGACATTATTAAATTTTCATGAAAATTAAAACCACAAAAGTCAGAATAATAGTCCAGGAACACTCAGTAGCAATAATTAATTTTGATTATTAAAATATAAGAAATATTGTTTTAGAAAGAACAGGAAACATTTCATTCAAGTGTGAAATCACTGCCCTTCAAACAATTCCGTTGACTTTGACCAAGAGCTACCTTTGGTTTGCAGGCAATTGGAAAATACATGGGTTTATTTCTCAGTCTCTCTTTGAAGACAAGCTGAGACCCACAAGCTGCCATCCCAAATAAGCAACTACTCTGAAAGAATACCTTCATATATTTCAACCATTTTCAGCACAGACATTAAGCATAAAGGTTTTTCTTTGTTTGCTACATTGATCTTGGAACAGAAAGATCAATACACTTCCCTAACCTTGATAAAATAATTTTTGCATACCTGTCATAAATTCACACCTGGAATTCCAAAATTCAAAACAGCTACTTAAGAAAAAAAATCAGTAAAGCAACATCCTGACTATTGGTGCAAGTGTCTTAGCCAGTGTAAGAGAAGACAAAAATGTTAGGATGTAGCAAAAAATGAACCACCTTTTTATATAATGCCAGTGATGAAAATGGCTGAAATAAAGAAATTTTCTAGGGATAAAACACTGATTTTTGAGCTACCAGTTTCAAGGACAGGACAGAAGCAGTGAGATTAAGAAACTGGTGTTAAAAAATACTCGATTCATGGTGAATTTGGGGCTATCTCAAGCACAGCAGAAGGGAAATGCTGAGATAAATGTAAGAATTGCATATTGTAGACCATCTATACTTCTATATAAATTTTCCTACGACAGAAGAAGAAAAGGGTATTCAAAAGTATTTAAAAGCAACAGATTTAAAATGTGTGAAGACATTCTTACAAAAGTTATAATTAACCTTAGGAACTTGTTGCCATATGGCATCACTGAGGTCAAGAATGTAGCAGGATTTAGAAAGAGTGGAGGTTTTTATGTACAATCAGAAGTTACCTCGTTACATTAGAGAGCATAAACTGCTTTTATAGAGGACATAAAGCCCAATACTTCAGGTCATCAGGTAACCACTAACTCAGGGGGGGTTAGGAGGGAATGTTTTCAGCTGGCAGATTATTGGCATGGTCCCTCCAGGGCTTCTTGGAGCTGCTGCCAGGCTTTGGCCACAGTCAGGGGTAGAGGAGGTTGGCTGCCAGTCCATCATGGCATCACAGCTCTGCCCTCTGCCTGTTCCCTCTCTGCCCCTACTGCTGCTTTTGCTTTTATTCGTTTATTTCTTTGCAGCAGTGTTTTGCCAGCACAGGTGTATTACAGGCAAAGCCTGCCTGGAGATCCTGTGTTTGCTTCTGCTCAGTAAAGAGAAATAGCTGTGATTTCCTGTGCAGCACACCTGCTGCACGTTCCTCTTTCTGAAGCAAACAAGCTGCTAATCCAGGGCAGATGTTCCAGTGTTTGTTTCACTCTTCACCAAAGGAGGCAGCAGATTTCCTTTTAGGGAAACGCTTTCAACTCAACTCGCTCTCCTACTAATTCTTGGTAACTGATTGTAAGAACCGTGTTAGTAAAATTAATATTTCAGAGCTGCCCTGCAAGGGATATTTTTAACATGCAGCAGCACAGCCCCTGTCTCTTGTCACTTGTGTCATCCTGTCACCAGCTACGCCTTCAGACACAGGCAGGCTGATACTAATGAGCTCACCACTCCATGTTCCTCTAACATGAAGTTCACCACTAATGAGAAAAATTCCCAGACTGTACTCACACTCTAAATCAATTTGGCAAGATTGATCAAAATATTCATTAAGACAGTTTGTTCTTCAGCTCAGCCTGAACCCTGCAGGCATCACTCTCTTGCTTCTGCGAGGGTTTGTGTGTGTGTCTGCATGCACATATGTGAGTGTGGGAAATTAAAACAAGGTGCTTGCTTTTCCTCCTCATGGTATTCAAGCAGCACTTTCAGAATGGGAGGGGGAAAAAAGAAAAAAAGGCTGAATTCTCATTACTCTTTTCTCCTTGGAAAGTGCTCAGGAGTCCAGAAAGGCGAAGAAAAAATATTCTGCACTCCTCTTCTCATGTGCCTGTCATTAGGAGGCCTGAGAATGGCCAAAGTGAAGAAGCAAATTACTGTCAAAAGGGCAACAAGCAAAATAACAAATGGGAATCTGTCAGGGAAAGAGAGACATCACTGGCCACACAACCCTGGGAATTTAATATATCTTCTGTCTGTCATCTGCATGCTAAATTTCCATGTCTTCCTTCAACAGAATTTCCTCTTGCTTTGTCAGCGTTGATAAGTATAGGTTAGCTCACACTGTCTACTTTTTCACACACATTTCAAGATAAAACACAGTCCAGAGAGCCAAGGATGACATTAACTGAATAATGCTCAATGAACTGGACTCTGCTCAGAAGGGTCTAGACAGAAAAGCAGAGCAGCACAAATTGCAGTGAGAGATGAGCAGGGGATAGATTTAAAAATCTCAGCTATGATGTTATCTATCCCTCCAAAGGGACAAGAATAATTCTTGTTGGTACCAGTTTAAAAGCCAGACACCCTGACTAGTCATATATTATATACCTGTGGTTCATTTCAGCAATAGAGAAGGTTGGCTGTTGGTCATTCTGACCTCACTATTCATTTCCTACACATCAGGGGCTTTTTTCAAAGGGCTAAGAGGAAAACTCAGGCAAACTTAAGCCAGGCATGGTTTTAAAATACTTCATGTGGTACTGTTCACAACATTGCAAACCCCTTTAGTTTACAATGTTAATGAACTCCCAACAGCCCATTTCTCAGATATATTACGTGCTAGAAAATGAGATCTTGTTTTCCAAGAAGGCTTCAGTGGGGTTATGAATCCAATCAGTCAGAAACTCCAGGATAAACCCCAGAGTGTCCTGCTGGGCTGAAGCAGCAGGCTGCTGGAGGGGCTCCCACAGTGGGGGATCAGGAGCCTCTCTGCCTTGGCTCAGGGCACAGAGCCTCAGCAGTACAAACTACAACAGACAGCAAGGATTCCTCTAAAAATTGGCAGTGGCACACAAAGGCTGTGGTCCACATTTCTTTGGATACGTCATTTCCACAGCTTTGTATTCAAAAGGTGCCAAATGAAAACTGGCTGCATAACTGACCAGGATATAGGTAGGTCTTTGACCATGTGGGGAGTGATATGAGACTTTTTTCCCATTTAAACACTGCTGGCTGTCCAGAAATCGTGGCTGTGGTCTGCCTCCAGGCTGAGGGGAGGGATGCTGAGCACCCCTGCATTCCCAGGGCAGTGCAGCAGCAGCCAGAGAGGCTTCAGGCAGCAGGTGCCCATCCAGGCTGCTCGAGTTTGCCTGGAGGAGCAAGAGCTCCTGTGCATGCAAGCCCTTTCAAATGAAACCCCTGTATAACTGCAGTGATGCCAACCTTCTTCAGGAGAGTAGTCCAAGCTCTGCCAATGCAGAAAGCTGTTTCTTTTCACTTTGAAACAGAAAATAACACTGCTGCAAAGCAAAAAAAACCCTTCAATCATATTGTCCAGACAGGTTCTCTGGAGATGAGATAAGGTGCTATTAACCAAATGCTCATTTGCTGGCATATCATCTGCCACAGAAAGTGAGGATCAGCTCTTATCACTTTCCTTTCACAGTGCAAGACGCTGCTTTTAATGTGCTTCCTGCATGCCCAGTTTTATCTGGCTGGTGAGGTTTATTTCTCTTGACAGAAGCTGTCCCCAGGCATCTATTTCCACAAATGGAGGGAAAAGCAGATACTGGAACTGTTTGACTGTGTTCAGTGGATAGACTCTACTGAGGGCCATTGAAGTTTTCATTAAGAGACAAGTTTTGGGAACCCAAATGCTAACATCCTTTTAAAGTATTTTCTCTATCTATGCAAGGCAATAGCTTTTAGGAATGAGTTAAAATTTCAGTTATTCAAAATATTTCTGCTAAAATTTTTAATCAAAAGTTAAAAAAAAATTAAAAATCAAAATATAATGTTTTCTAATAATAGAATATTGTCTAATAATTCAAAGCATAGTGTTGTCTAATGGTTTGTGTCTCAGGTTTTGTGAAGGTTTTATTTTCTGCACTGGATTAATAACTGCATTGATAGCAGAGAAAGTTAAACATACAGTGCCTCCTTTCCCTTGTTTTATCTTAATGGGCTGACTCATTCATTTTAAAATCATGCAGGAAAATAATTAATGAAAGTCATCTATTCAGAAGAGTGAGACCTTTGATTTACAAGAGGCTTCTGAATCACACCATACTCCTTGTATAGCTCGTTTTAAATTACCATGTTTCTTTTTCTGTAGCTTGGCAGCATCTCAGACATTTTCAGCATCAGTTGAAGATTACTTCACTTAGCAGAGTTTTTTATTTATTATTTTTTCCTCAGAATCTTAGGCAGTAGGTACAGAAGGAGGTAGAGAAGTTTGGTTCAGTGACAGAAAATGCCCTGGCTTTCTCTGTCTTGCAATGTTCTCTCTCATTTTCCCCCTCTCACTTCCCACCAGTGCCAGACTGCTCTTGGAGAGCTGCTGCAGCCCATGGCTGAAGGAAAATGTCTCCTCCCCTCCCCAAAGAATGAAAGAAAGAAAGGCATTGTGGCATGTGGTGTATTTTCAGCTGCTTTCCTCTCAAGTTATGTGTATGAACTGAAATAAGGCAGTTACTCTTTTTGGAGCTCCAACAGATGCTTCCAATGCACAAAATCCCACAACCAGACAATTGTGTTCAGGTATAACAGAGAAGGTGTATCAGGTTTAAATTTGGGTGATCACATTAATTTGGAAAAGCCCAAAAATTCACTAGCCCAAGATCAGTAAATGATATCCTGTTGCTTCTTACATTTCCTTCTTTCTTCTGGTTGACAAGGTGTGCTGCTCTGTCCTGATGTTAGGGAACATTCATGGCACTGGGAACTGTTTGGGAATACTTTCTTTCCTCTTTATGTGAGAGAGCAATCCAAGGAAGTCAGTACATGTATGAACATTACTGCATTGGCCAAAAAATTAGTGACACAGCTCAAAAACTCCTCCTAGGACCTTAAACTGTCTTTGTGCCCTGAGGCATACATCCAGGTAATCCAGTTTCTGGACTGACCCTGCTCCTCTGGGCTAGGCTGAGGTTCTCTTCTGTAAACACTCCTTTCATGCAAGCAGACAAGGGGACACATTCCTTTCCAAGAGCCTGCTCTGTAGTCTGTTCCATCCATGGCACATTTGGAATCTTTCAGGATAGAATTTCTCCACAGTCTGAGACATTGCTGCTCCTCACAGCTGTCCTGGCACTATGACTGTGCTTATAACTGTGTGATGTACTGGTGTACAGTTGTAAAAATAATTATTAACAGCAACTCTAGCCCATCACACTTTTTTTTCTTGGTCTTATTTCAAGCAGCATCTTCCTTTCCAGCAACGTTTCAATTTTGTAGGTTTGATAAATCCTCCTCTCAATATTTAGCTTGAACTACCACAGGCAAACTCGTCTGTTAGTTAAATATAACACTTTCAATTTGATGCTTTTTTGGTATTAACACCAACAGGGGTAGGAAAGAATATTAGGTTTGAATGACAGTGATGAATAATATTAATATTTACCTACTATTGGAATCTGGAGCTACTCCAATGAGCTACAGAGTCTTGAAATCTTAATTAAAGGTTAATGAAAGAAAATATCCAAAAGTCTACAGAAGGAACAAGAAGTGAGAAAACAGGGTATTCTCCCTCATCCACAATACTGCCATTCTCAAGCACAGAAATTGCAGGAATAAGGCTTCTCTAAGACACTGTGAGTAGCTTTGGATTCACCTTTTGGCTTTCAGACCTGGGCTGCATGTACAGTCCCACATTCAATTTTCCTTTTTTGCAAAAAACATCCTTCTGCTAAAGGCAAAGATGGGCTTGCAACATATTCATGTATCTCTCTCTGAGTTCACTCAGAAAATACTACTGAGACTCACAAGAAAGACTGGCAACATTTTGATCTGCTCTACAAAACAAAATATTCAAGAAGTATTGATTCTATTCCTTTTGAACTCTTTAGAAAATTTGGGCAAATTTCTCAACATAAAGCAGTGAAATGATATAATTAGTTTAAAGTCAGAGACTGTATCTTCATTACATTCCTAATGTATGATACTTATTATGTATTAATAACACCTTATTATCTCTTGTCATGTATAATAAATATAGCATCTGAATATTAACTTAGTGGTTTATGCCAGCTCATAAGGTTTGAAAACAGAAGCTCTTTTTTCTTGCACAGCTCAGATATTCTTACAGGGTGAGACACTGCTCTTAGGGAATGGCAAATTTATAGACCTTAGTGTATGAAAGCTTGGACACACATAGAAACACCAGTTGGTTATTGAAGAGTTTACAATTAAAACTGAATTTAGAATGAAACTTATGAGTTTATGTTTGTGTAAATATTAGAGGAATTGTACTTTTACTCCTTTGGTTTGTGTTGGACCCTCAGCTTTAATATTGTTGATGCATTTGCAATAATTCAAGAAAAATCCCTTTTGAATCTGCAGAAATACCACTAATGCTGCCAAAGTTAAACACTTGGGAACTTCATCCTTATGACTACAGGTTTCTCCCTCTGGCTTTTGTATCATGACTAATCAGATTGCAAAGAGTGTGTCATTTTTAATTCAGTATTGTGCATGGACACCTACACAGCAAAACTGCCCAGTAAAATTAGGCATCACTGCTTCTCACCTTGGGGAATTTTCAAAAGGCTCAGGAACTTCACATTTTAGCACATTGTCAGCTGTGATATCTGCCCTGCAGTCACATGGGGGTCAAGATCTTTTAAAAAAGGGGTAACGTGAGTACTTCTTTGGATGCTTAATTTAGTAACCTTTATGCAGCCAAAGTTACACATTCACCATCTGATGGACAGATCTTCCTAAATCATCTTGAAATCACAAACTCTACTTCACCAATCACTTTGGAAGACCTTGGTTTATGCCCCGATTGCAGAAGGTGTGATGCCATCAATATTAATATCCGTAAACATTAAATTATTAACTTAGGTATATCTGAGAGACAAAGGTCAGGGGAAATTTATGTTGACAAAACATAAATATATGTGATTAAAAATTTTTCTATTCAGTGTAGTGCTTCAACACTCTTTCACCATCTTGTTCTTAATGTCTAGTATAATTCCCAACATTCCCTGGTGTATCAGGAATGTATCTGTGAGTCAAGTCTTCAAATTTCTAGTATGCAAGCAATAGATTTTTTTTTCAGCATCGCAGAAACACGTACTTTATAAGGTCACTGAAGAAAATAAAATGAATTATGCAATATGCTACGGTATCTACCTCTAATACTTAGGCAAAGTTAATCTCATGGATATAACTACTGGCAAATAAAAAGTAACTCAACCACCATCAGTTTCTTCTCTTTCTCTTAAAAGAAATCACTGGAGCTCATAAAAGATGCATGTCCCAATTTTACTCTGAAAACTCTTCTTATCTGAAGAATGGCCTGATGGAAACTTAGTTCAGGACAGAATTACTTAATTACTTGAGAACTTGAATGTAAAGGCATGAGTGTAATTAGCCAAATTATTCAATTCTATGCATATCATGGGCAAAGAGCTCGACCTAAGGCAGTCCTTGTCAAATATGGCTTAGTTGGGTGCCATCAGGTGTTATTACCTTTAAAACTTGTGGTTGTATTGTAGAGTTATTTACTGAAGTGTCTTGGATATTGCTCCAGAGGCTGTTTTGACCATGATAAACAATTTATTATAAGATTCTCACCGGGTCTACTTATTTCAAAATGTGATATTAGGTGAGAAGCAAGGTGTGAACTGCAGCCAAAGGCAAAGAGTCTCTTCAGATGATCTCAGTAATGTTCACTACCTGGCCATAACATCAAGCAAATGCTTCTACCCCTGTAATAATTCTCCAGTGGAGACAAAGCTCACAGATCCTCTCTGACATGTTAGCTGGCTTTTAAATCCCAGACTCACCTGAGACAAAAACTTTCTCTATTTCAACACAAGTGGCCTGAAAATAGCATGTCATATTCTTTAAGGAATGACCTCTATTTCTAATAAATCCTGGATGTCCCTGAGCCTTGCTGGTCAGACACAAGTCAGGAATACAATGGGATAAACAGCCTGTCAAGGGACTCACTTTACTTGGATGACCTCAATGGACTGTGGAGATTCTGATTTCTGCTGCTGAATTTGGGAGAATTTTTTAAATTGTTGTGAATGGTGTTTCTGTTTAAAGAGTTGTCTTAATCATGGAGATGGTCCTGAATTTGTTTGGCTTATTTATTAGAATTGAAACTGAATTTCAGCTTCATGGTAAAAATCTGTGATACCTTTAATCTTAAATTAGGACAAAATGTTCAAAACAATTTTTTGCCTTCATTAGAGTCAAGACAAATATTAGAATAGCATGAGATCATACCGTGACACACAAAAAAATAAAGAAATCAATACTATGGATATTATTGAGAACCATTCAATTTTTCAATTTAGAAGTCCCTAAAACAGGCTGAAATTGGAAATTAGAGATGACCCATTATATGACTGTGTAGAAAGTGACAGCTTTACATTTGAGGTACATAAATAGCAAAGCCATCCTCACCATATGAGCAGCATACACTGATGGCATATAACAAACTCAACCTCTAACACTGAACATCTAATTTTAGCTGCCCAGTTCCTGCCCAGTTTTCTTTCTCTTTAACAATTTGCTTCCCAGTTAGAAGGGAGAAGAAAAGATCAGCTGGAATTCAGAGAAGGCAGTAATAATACAATAATGGCAAAAATACACTTTAAAGTTAGCAACACATTTCTCTGTTGACCGTTTCTAACTGATTGTTAGTTGTTAGCAAAGTATTTTTATTTTTGAAATCTTATCCTGGTTTTGAGATAAGAAATAGAAAACTCAGAACCCTTCAAAAGCAGATACAGAATATTTCAGAATCTTTTGGTCGTAGTAAAAAGAACAACAACAATGCATGTTTTAACATCTCTGTAGGCCTCCAGCTAGGGCATAGGTAAATCATTATGATTAGCTTGTTATTAATATGTTAAATCTGTGCAACTTAATTATACTCTCCTGTTATCCTGGAGCATCCTTTTCTGCTTGTTTCAGAACAATGCTAATCACAGTAGTATTGGAATTTTCTTGCTGTTGGAGATTTATATTTACCAAGATTTTAGAGTAAACTCACACTTCATGCAAAGTTCTGGTTCACCCCATCCTATTTTTAGGAGCAAACTAATGAAACAAACATTGAATCTTGGCTGTAGCTACGTGTCTTCTTGGTTTCATTCATATTATTAAACACCTAAGATATTTGTGCTATACATCTCTCACAAACTAAGAAATAATCTCCCAAATCAAACCTTTGTGTGTTTTTTTGGTAAAAAAATGCTCCACAGTCCAACAAAATGAAGTAGTCAAGGCCCTAGAAAAGCATTTCTACACCTTCCTAGGGTAATTCTACATCTTTCTATACTTGTTAATAACATTTTTTTTTTCTCTGTGCCTAAATAGTGTGGAAATCAAAACCTACTTAACAATACAATTACATTTCCCTGAAAAATAATCTAAGGAGATTTTAATTGTGATTTTATCATTGACTTATGTTCTTAAGTTTCCATCAGCCAGTACATAGCACTATATATAACTTCTCATAAATTGGTTACCACAACATATCTTTATAGATAGAAGAGATCTATTTGTTCATCCAAGTCCCTCATATATCCCATCAGATAAATATATTTCTGCATACATTTAGCAGACTTAAAAAACCCATCTTATGCAAATTCATTTTTCATTTTCTTAGCATTATCAGATATTTATTTAAAAGCAACTTGCTATGAAAACAAGATCTCTGTAGGCTGCTATATCCTAAATTAGTTTTTGAGAGCTCCATTATAATATAACTATTCATTGAAAAGGACTCTGATAAATGTCCACTTTGATCTGCAAGGCTGGTGTGATACTCTAAATGGAAATATGAATTTATTGGAAGGAGCCTGATTGAGCCAGATACACCAGAAGGAAATTAAGATGCAAGAGATGTGGTTTAATCAGACTGTGATTGTACTAATTTAACTCATCTGGGAACTGAAGGGCCATAACTTGGACAGTGCAGATCATGATTATTTCTTTAATCATTTCCACGTTGTAGGAGGTAATGACTCCCTGCCCTCTGTGGCTGGTCCTGTGCCTGCTTGCAGCAGAGAAATGCAGGCTATAGCAGGAGATGCTCCTGCAAAGGCATGGGCAGGACCTGCCCTGGACAAGGCCTGTTTCATATCAGTGCCAGAGAGCGTCCCAGGGACAGCAGCAGGTGGAGGTGGCCAGGAGTGCCAAACAGGAACTTTGCTGAATCCACAACATGGAAAAGGGATTATCATCAGCTTGCTCGTGCAGCTTAGCTGTCTGTCCTCTTGGAGATGTGCCTCCCACCAGGGCTGATTTCAAGTACAATTTATCAAACCCCAATGGGTGAAGAACTCCACTAGGTACCTGACATCTGCCAACTGCAGCAGCATGAGCCCAGCTCTGTTCCAATAAGCCTCTAAAATGCCATGGTTAAAAAAAACCAAAACCCCAAACAACCACTTTGCCCATGTCAGTGTTATTTTAAAAGATTTCTGATATTTCATACAACAGTTCTTGCATAAAAACTGATGTCATATTAATTCTAGGTCTGGAACATTGAGAGTTGTTATTCTGAGTGTGAGGGGACTCACACTTCAGGATTCATGATTCATTATACTTAATTCGGCTTATATATGCAAACTATATGAATCAATGATTTACACATAAATGATTCTTCTCTCTGTACTTTAAAGTATGTCTCTATGAATAAATCTGCTTTAAATACTCTATCTCCTCGGGTATGTCAGAAGCTCCCTGTTTGTTCCTGCCTCTGAGTGACACTGTATTGTAATAACACCACAAAAAAGCGTACCCACAAAACTGAGGAGAAAATGAACGGTGACATTGGCCAAAACAGGGTTAGGACCTGGGTACCACCTTTTTTTGTGGGAAAAATACATGTCTTTGCAAACCCAGACTCAAATTTCCCATGCTTTAGAATACCTATTAATGTATTTTCCACATCAGTCCCATTGAACAGCCCCCCACCAGTTTTGTGCTGATGGGAAGTGCACTGTATGCGTCAGTCCTGCATCTTTTCCTTTCTCATTTCTGACATGGAATCATTAATTGTCCCGCTGATGGAGGACAATTCCTTATCCACATCCCAGTAGGGCCATTGTTTATAGACTTTTTCCTCTGTGCAAAAGGAAGCATGTGCATACAGAAAGTAAGATGTTATAAATACAATATTGTTGTTCTATGAAATAAGGGGAGAGGGAACAACTTACTGAAATCTACTTTCCATAAATCTGTCAGTTTTCTGGAATTAGTTCAGGGACGTGCTGAAGCCAGTAGCAAAGGTCCCACGATACCTTGGAATGCATAGCAATAGAAAATGAACATGCCTCTGTGAAATTGTTTCATTTCATTTGACACGGATCTCATTCCAAACAGCAACCCTGTGCATTAGGAAAGTTTTTGTCTGCAAAGGTGCTTGTGTGGCAAAGTTTGGGTAGAGGGGGCACCAAAGGAGTGGCTTCTGTGAGAAGCTGCCAGAAGCTTCCCCATGTCTGATGGAGCTCCAGGATGGACCCACCTCGGGCCCAGGCTGAGCCCATCAGTGAGCGTGAGAGCCCTTTTGGGATAACAGGGGGAAAACCCTGCTCAGCTGCAGCCAGGGAACAGAGCAGTGAGAATGTGGCAGACAAACAGCTATCCTGAAGCCCAGCCTGTGCTGCCCATGGCAGTACTTGCTGAGTGATCTCTCCCTGCCCTTATCCCAGCCCACCAGACCTTGTTATATTTTCTCTCCCCTGTCCAGATGAGGAGGGGAGGGATAGAGTGGCTTTGGTGGGCACCTGGCATTTAGCCAGGGCCAACCCACCACAGCATCTTTTACATTTAAAATACCAAAAATGTCTGAAATTGAAGCCTCTGTATCAAGAGGCAAGGCATCCTTGGCTTCCAATGTCTCCCTACAAATACTCATCATCTTTCAGCAGTGTCTAGGCATTAGCCATTTATTTGATATGAATACAAGAAAAACTTATTCTTTAAGACTTTATCCTCTGCTATTTGAACTCTATGGGATTTTTGTCATTGACTTTAAAGGAAGTGGGGTCAAAATCCTAATTAACAGTGTCAGCTCCATCTGTCAATCAAAGGTGTACTATTCATAATGAAATATAATTACCAGAACAGGTTAAAATGCCAGTATTGAATATACGTGCAAAATGTAAGTATTAAAAGAGAGTAAGTGCAGATGAAGTGTAAGACCAATGCTTTTGAGGTGCTGGATACCTTCTGATGCTCCATGTCTTTTGGTTATAGAGTTATTTTTTCTCCTGGTCAGGTTTCCTAGGCTTCTGTGCAGAAGGAGTTTGTAAGTTCACAGCCCTGTCTAGCCCTGAAATCAGCTCCCAGACACCCAGGCACTGCCCACACCTCCCTCGAGGCTCTGTTCTGTTCTGGCCTTGTGACAATGCCTTTACAGGGGTCCTTTCTGGGTTCTCTGTGTGACTCTGTGCTGAAAGATCTCAGTGAAGAGTAAAACAGATTCTCCCTCCCAGCTCATTCAGCCCTGCATACCTGGGGAGGCTGTGCCTATTCCTCCCTGTAGCTACGAGGAGTTTTCTGTATGAAAAAGGGTGAATGAAAAATGAGCAAACACAGCAGAAAGAATTTGCAGTAGGTTGGTGCATGCTGTGTGAGAATGTATTTAGGTGAAAGCATAAGAAATTTAGACTGGAAAGCCCCTGTTTTGCAATGCATTTTGGTTGTCTCCCTAGAGCTAGGAGTGCATGCACACCCACTGTCTAACTGCAATAACATTAGTTTATCTATTTCATACAGCCCAATGTTCTTTTATTTTACATCACTATTTAAATTAGTTTGATTTATAGTATTTTCTCTTATCCTGGAAACATTCAGGATGTGCAAAAGAGGAATAAAATGCCTGGTATATAATGATCTCCCTATAAAATTCTAAGCTTAGCTCCTCAAAACTTTATGTACGGCTAAATAAGCAAAAGAATCCCAACATGGCTTTTAGGATTATTTAGGAACACGAAACTGGTAAGAGCATTAAACAAAAGCCATAGTAGATAATCCTAACAAGTGTAAAAAAACCTCTTTGGACCTTGCAGTAGAAAATCTTTCACAGGAATTTGCTTGAGGCATTATCAGGTATAAATGGATGAGGTGTACTACAGCAGATCAGTGTATGCAGGAGGTCTGCAGAACATTTCATCTGAACAGATATTTCCAGCATAGGTATTCTCAAGCAATTAACTGAAAACCTGATATTTAAGACTGAAAATAGGCAAACCTGTGGGAATAATATTTTATAGTTAACAAGAAAGGTCTGGCCTTACGTTTCATTTAAAAGAGATTAACCTCCATAGACCAGTAGCTGTCAGCATCATTTGCTTTCCTTGTCTCTACATATGGTGAAGGGAATCTTTAAAATTCACAGGAAAAAAACTGAAAAAAATATTTTGTGTAAACAATTATGCTTCTGAATAGCAGCCAAGAGAAAATGGGTGTCTGGTTCAGTATAAATCACTCTCTGTTACCAAAAATCTCTGGCAAACTACATCAGTAGGGTGTTTGAAATAGCCTAACTGAATCAGGGGTTCCGTGTCTCACTGAAAAGCAAGCAAAGCAAACAACACCCCAGGGCCACACGGGTTTCTTTGGAAGTGCCAGGTGTCTGCTGCAGCCTTCTTGTCTCTGGGAAATGCAGAGAGGAGATGGTGCAGCCAGGCTCCCAGAGCAGACACAGCCCCCAGCTGCCCATGCCCAGGTACCTTTGCACCTCCTTTGCGGTGCTCGCAGAGCTCCCCAGGGGCTCTGCCAGCAGGACAGGCTGAGCAGCAGGCAGGGAAAATCTGCACTGCCTTCTGCTGCCAGGGAAGGGACTCTGAGTGAGCTGCAGGGCCTCCCAGTGGGCCTGGTATTCAGCACTGGGAAGCTGCTCTTCGTAGGAAAATGCCTCCTCCTGACACAAAGTTTTGTAACTTTTTACCCCAGTTCACTGCAAGTCCTGGTGACACAACCCCCAGCTTCCAAAACCTTAATTTAGATACAGGTAAAAATGCTAACATTTCCTGGGAATTTTGCCTTTCCCTTTTCTTCTTCAAGAATGTGTTTTTTCAAAAATGTAATTAATTGGTGATTAATTTTTACAAAAATTAGTCTTGTTCAATGGAAGCTTCAGATGTCTTTGGAAGGGAAAGAGGATTTGGTTTCACATAACCAGAAGCTTACAATTACTTAGGAAATGTAGAAGAAAAATAAATTTTAAATTCCTAACTGGTTTATGAGGAGGCCATTAAATTGAAATACTGCCCATTGAAGACCTAAGACAGCAGCAATGGCATTTGCCAGAACAGTTAAGCAGCACTGCTTTAATAATATATTAGACTAAAATTCTAATTATGATTTATTATGTCTCATAATAATGTACTTGGGAAAGCAAATCCAGCCTCCTGAGTATTTAGCATTTGAATGCTAAACAGATGCTGAACATTTATAAGGTAATTTTAAAAAATAACATTTTTGATGCACAAAACTGAAATGCATTGAAAAATCTCTTAATAATGTTGATGCATCAACAAGGAAAAACAAACACAACAGTTCATAAAAGTGAATCAGATACAGTAAAACTCTGTGCAACAGACTAATTAAAGTAAGATTTACTGTACAATGCTAATTTATGAAAAGTAATAGTTATGTTAGTAGAGGATAAAAAAAATGCTTGGAAATGTAACCAAATTCCAAATAATAGCTAGTTGTCTCCCAATCTGATAGTTTTTAAAGGGTGCTAGAGCTCCTGCTGGAAGTCCTTCAAAAAGCATGTTGGTTTCTAGGACTTACTTCTGTATATTCATCATTTGGCACAAGCTCTAGAGATGAGTGAGAAGCATCTGAGAGCAGCCTTTGCCCAGTATTTCTTCTGAGACAATGACATGAAGATCCTGCAGAGAATAAGCCAAGATTTTGAGGATTGTGGTTCTGCATTTCAACACCTAAATCCTACCTGTGACACCCTTTGAGTGCCAATCCTATTTGAAGATAATGACATAAATAAAGCAGAAGTCATCAAATTAACCCTAGATCTCTCAAAGCCATGCATTAGTACAGCCATCCCTTCCCCTTTGTGCAAATGTGATAAATATATATTTAAACATAGACCACTCTAAAAATCATTCTCTATATATAGAAGTGTTGCAGGTAAAATAAAATATGCCACTTCCTTGCCTTGGAAAATAGAGCCTTTTTTAACAGTGGAGGCAGAGCCAGTGTTGCCTAGGGCAATGGCAAAACGAGTTAACACTCCTAGCAAGAAACTATTTTCATTAAGGTGCATTATTTAATATCAGGCATGTGCAAATTAAGCCAGACTGTATCTAGAGAAAAGAAAGATGGCTAATTTCTACTTTTAAAGGAAAAAAAAATGACATTTTAATTCAGAACCCTTATGTTTCTGAGAGTCCTTGACTCCTAATGATAGGTTGCATTTTGAACAAATCAATTACAGTGTTCTCCACTTGGAATATATAATCTATTTCAAATTTCAGATTTCATTGCATACCACTAGCATATTCATGTCTTCTCTACAATTGCAATTATTTAAAGAAAATGGAAGAATCAAAAATATCTTCCCTTCAGGATCATGTCTGAAGGTATAAAATAACTATTCAAAGCAGTATATCTACTTTATTCCATGGAGTTGAGGACTTTGGACACTATTCATGAGCTAATACCTTGGAATTTTTCCTAGGTTTTGTATATCCATGTTTTATTTTAGTTCTGTTTTGTAGCTGTCCTTTGTGCATTCAGCCTAAAACTCTACTCCTTGTATGGGCAAGGCAAACAAACTTCTCCCTTGACAAATCTACTTGACATGATGAGCTAACAGCTGAGACCAACCTGAGGATTAAGAGATGAGGACTGACTAAAATGGCAGGAATTAGCTTTTGTTGGGTCACAACTTTGTAATAACTGAAATAGGAAAAATTTTTGGATCCCTTTTTTTTTTTTTCCTCAGTAAATTCCTCACTGGCTTCCAGGAGCCAAATTCAAAGTGTTAGAGTAGAGCTCTAGTTTTCGAGCAGAACACGTTTGTTTGCAAGTCATCTTTCTTTTGGCATCGTATGCCACACAGCAAAAGGAA
This sequence comes from Chaetops frenatus, assembly GCA_013400775.1. NCBI lineage: Eukaryota > Metazoa > Chordata > Aves > Passeriformes > Picathartidae > Chaetops > Chaetops frenatus. The sequence continues at coordinate 173,292 of VZTR01007315.1, forward strand.
AATAAAACCCACCAAAATGGAGTAAGCACTTATCTCACCATCCCCAGTGAAAGTCTGGTACCTGCTTTTCTGACTGATAGGTTGGGGGTTTGTGAGGGTGACGGGAGGTTTGAAGTCAGTTTAACACATTCCTGTTTTGTTGGGGTTTTAGGCTAGTTTTTGGGATCTATCTTATTCAGATGACTTTTGCATTTCTCCTGGCCGACCTCACATAAAAAGTCTCTTGTGCTATGTTTAATAAAAGTGTTCCCCCCCTCCCCACCATGAGAAGCAGATTTACATCAACAGAAAAGAAGAAAATCTCTCATACCTCTTGTTTTTGTGTTCAGTCCCTTGTTGTTTCTTACCTTCCCACTTTTTTCCCAGTGATCTGTATTTCACAGAAGCAACAGAAGTGGAGTAAGTGTAAAATGTTTATACAGGTTTTACTGTGGTAGCTGAAATTCTGGAGTGATCTCTTTGCCCAATGCTACCTCTGTGTCAGCCAGACCCACTACTATCACTCACTATCAGCTTTTACAGACTGCATCTTATTTACTAAATCACACAGAGGAAACAAAACCTTTTCACCATTTTTTGGCACGCTTTCAACATGCAGTCAGAGTGAAATTTTACCAACAGCAAGCTCTTTGATTCAGGTTCTGTTTCTCTCTTGTGCCTCAGTGTTAGGCTCTCAAAATACCTTGCAAAAAGCAAGGACTGGATTTTGGCACACTTCTGTGCTGATGCCCAGGGGGAGTGCAGGAAGGCTGGGAGAATAACCTGAGCACAGCCCCATGAAGGCTGGCCATGGCACACAGACATGGAGATGATGATGGGGAAGCTTCTCCCTCCCACAAGTCAAACAGAAGCCCAGCCTGGTCCAGCAGGTCCCTGTGCTCACAGGAGCCCTCCTGGCAGGCCCCTTCCTACCTGCAGCCTCCCATCAGAGAGAAAAAAAGGCACTGACTGGCACCTCTGGCTAATGTAACACTCAGAATGGGATGAAGTGCAAAGCAGAGCAAAACACGAGAATTAATTTTAGCATTGCCAAGACAGGAATGCTGACCCCATTACAAGTTAGTAAAAGCATTTGAAAACATTTCAAAAATGCCCACACAGACCTCTGTAAATTGTGCTCGAAGGTGATAATGATATGCTCTACAGAGGTCCTTCCTCTGATTCATTTTCTCTCGTGACACGAGAAAATGGTAGCAACCTTTCCACAGAGGAAAATTTGGTTCATCTGAACAAGTACAGCATCTGAATGCTTATGTTGAAGAGTTATCCAGATTTCATCCCAAGTGTCCTGATACCTAGGAGTGTAATGGAGCTCTATACATCCATGTTAATCACTCTGTAGCAAATGCCTTTAGGTGTGAAAAGAGCTCAGGGCTACAAACTGCACCGTGGAAAGTGAGTTTTGGAAGAGGGGTTTCCTAGAAGGGTCTCTGCCTCTCCTGCTGCCTTGGTGAGCAGTATAGGGCAGGAGGAATAACTCTCTTATTGTTTAGATCAGGTCCAGCTCCCCTTCCTGTTGCTTCTATTTTAATATTTTGCATTCAAATCAAATAGCAGTGTCTTACTTGTAAAAGAGGAATTGGATTTATGGAATCAGTGCTCCAAAGTCATGTCAATAGATGAGTTTTTTTCTCTCCTCAGCTACACCAAACAAATCTGCTTGAGCACAGCTCCCTGTTTGTGAATTCCCCCCAGCACTGGAACATGGCAAGGCATGTCTTGTCTGGCTTTGGACCTAAATTGCACTGATTGCTTTCACCTCCTCCCAAGCAGAGAGACAGATAGAGCACCGTGTTCACTGGAAAATGTCACTTCCAGCATGTGGTTGGCATAATGTTTCAAAAAATTTACTTTAAAAATGTATTTCTGACCAGAAGCAGAACACCAAAATACTTCAAGCATCTCCCCCTGCCCTCTCTGTGACTCACTCTTCCACTTAGAGATTTGAAGCTATTTTAGATATACAGGACAAAAAGAATCAGGATAATTTCACATATGGATGTTTGTACATAAGTACACTCCCAGTCTATGTGATGTGAGCAGATCCATTGACTTCAAAGTGAACTGCACTTGTAACTGTATTTGTAGCAATATAATATATTAATTAAAAATTCACATGGCTATGGGGTATTTTGTGTGAAAAATCCTTTCCACTTCTCCAATTTTTTTCTAACAGTTATGAATTCTATGCAAAATGCTTAAGAAATCTGGACAAAAATGCACTGAAGCAATCTCTTCATTGCAAGCTAAAGCTTGCATAGCAAATGTAATGCACTTTTGTCTCCAGTAATTGCAGATCACAGTCTTCAGAGGGATCTAAATTTCACTTGATCAGGTAATCACATAAATTAGACCACGTTTCCAGGTCATTGTGAGAATAATTATGAAAATATATGAAGCATGATGTATTTTTTCTCTTTGAATCTTTATGTAAGACCTTGCCACTGACTTTATTTGTAGAAGAAAGAAAGCCATCAGATTATGAGATACTGCTGTTTATTACTTGTATTACAGTGGCACCAGGCTGCCTCACATTATATGACATTTCCATTATATAACAAATTATGAACTTTACGTAGATTACAGTCTGAAGTGGAAAGACAGATCAGGGAATTACTCAGAGTTCCTTATTTCCAGCAGCAACAAAAAAAAAAAAAAAAAAAAAAAAAAAAAAAAAAAAAAAAAAAAAAAACCTGGCTGATAATGTGATCTTCTGAACTGAAGTGATATAATTAATGTAGGCACAGAAAGAGTCCCCTTCCTCGTCAGAAAGACAAAGGCATTAGTTTCATGTTAAGCACATTACTCCTTTTGAATAAACAAGGACCTATTTTTAAGATTAAACATGGTTCTCCAGGGCTTTCCTAACTGGCAATCACAATGACTCGTACACAGTCACACAAGGAATTTATGACATACAGGATATAGGATTTCTTAAATCACAGTGAAGTTTATCAGCTCTGAGATTTCCCTCTCTTCTATGAAAACAATTGGAAAATAACTGCTTGAGATATTAGATACTCTTGGTAATTCCTGTAATAATTAGGTACATAGTTACATGTAAAAAGGTATCTAATCTAATCCCTTCCATTTTGTTTGCTACCACCAGACAGAAATTATATTTTTCAGAATCCAATAATCCAAAAATATATAGCTGAGCATTTCTGAGAGGGTGCCTAGAGCTGAGAATCCTACAGCTTGGCTGGGACATGAGAGATGTCAGCCAAGGCAGACGGCAGCAGATGAAAAGATGGAGTTTGCTGTTAGTTTGATAATAAGAGGGTGAGTGCTCCAAAGTTGGCTCACAATTCTCCAGTATCTCGCAATAACTAAAAAGTCTTTTCATAGCAACACAATAACACATTTTATATAAAAGTTACAATTTGGTAACCTTTTGCAATTTCACTGCCTCCATTTCATTGCACAGACCCATGATGGATCCCTTTTAAACGCTGAGAGATAAGACTGATAAAAAAGATAGAAAGCGTGAGAGGGAGAAAAAGGTAAAAGGTTTCTGCTCAGGGTTCTAAATTAATACATTATTGATCAAAACTTGAATCAAAAAAGCTCAATGATTTGGTCACAACTAGCCTTTATTCTTTCTATCAATTCATATGCAGTCAATATCCTATTATATTGCTACTTTGAAAAAATGTCTAGAGGAATAATGTGCTTGAACAACACATTCCAGTGAACCTATCTGATGGTAACTATGGGATTCATTTTTTTTTTTTTTCTGGTAATCCAAAGAAATAAATAGGATCTATAAAACACACAAATGGCACAGGTACTACTGCAACAGCTTGGGCACTATTACGTAGCTGACATTGGTGAAATCCGTACCAATCTCTGTTTGAAAGCATGAAAAAATTATTTGATCTTCTTCATATATATACATGCTTGAGTAAATGCTTCTACTTCTTATTGATTCCCCAGGAAATAGATCTTCCAAGCACCTTAAGCCAGCATTAACATTCTATGTAACTTCATTCACCGTATCATGTCGAAATTAGCATTAGGTGATTATAGCTCAATGTAATTAGCTGCGTATATCAGAAGAGCAGAAATGCACCCAGCAGTTGATTAGCCTAATTTTCAGCCAGCAGAGGCAGACTCACATTTCCCCAGTGCTCAGGGCAGCAGTGTGGGCTGAACTCTCCGTGTCCATGGTGCTCCTGCTCCAGGGCAGGTGGTGCTGGGGGGGCACAGGACCCTGCAGGCCACGGGCACCCTGGCCCTGCTCAGTTCCCAGGAGCTTCCACATCCATCACGGGGCCTCTGAGGTCCCCTCTAGGATCCCTGCCAGTGGAAGTCACAGCGTGCTCCAGGGTTCAGGGTAGTGTGCCCCATAAGGCACAAAACAATTGCCATAAAAGGACAGTATGATAATACAGTGAAAAACAAAAAGTGTCAGAAACAGGGACTTTTCAGTTAGAAACCAGTTATTGATAAGAGCAGGCAATGAAGATAAAATAGAAAAGCCTACATGTTACCTGATGGTGGCTAATAGCATAACAGTGAGTGTTAGAAGTGTTGCTTGTCTGCTGAGCTACAAGGAAAATATATTTCATCTTTTGATTCCCGGGAAAATGCTTGCTTGGAGACAGCTGGACTGGGAACAAAGTACCAGGCAAACTATTTCATTTTGCTTTTTTTATAAGCAATCAAATAAAAAATATACCAGTTCTGTTGATTGGCTACAGAGTTGTGCAACACCTTCTGCTAATCTGCAGCAGATCTGGCTCTACAGAGAAATGAAAGAGTTCAGAGAAACAGATTTGCCTTTGCTTTTCCCTTTTCCCAGTACTCTTGGTTTTACTCTTCCTTACTTCTTCATTTCCTTCGCTCTTTTCCTGTTTTTGTTTTCTTCTCTCTCTTTTTTGTAGCCAGAAAAGCTGCAAGACAATGAGGCCCTTACCAAACAACAGGGTGCCATTCCCATCCCCTTTGCTAGCTAGCCACATTCAATGCCAAAAAACCATGTTAATGAGATGTGTGAGGTATGAGCAAGCAGTCTAGCTTCAGATTACTCCCTCCCTCTGCATTTCCCATAAAAGGAAGGGAAAGGAGTACCCGCCTGCCTGGAAGCACTGTAGGGGTGGGGATGTGATAGGGATGAGGTTGCTGTGGAAGGACAGTGGTATCCTGATCTTGGTTTCTGCAAAGGGGAAATCCCTGTTCTTAGGGCCCTTAAGCCTGACTTGTAAACGCTGGCATGGCTGGCTGTGTCACAGTAATTGCCACTTAAATTACCTCTTGCCACTCACCACATGGATGGCAACGTTCTGCAGCGAGGTCCAGGCTCCCAAAGGCTGACATCCTGACTTCCTTCCCCCACCCTCACCCTGAGAGGGGTGAATACGAGTGCCAATGAATAGGGAACTGGATCTTCTGCAATAAGGACCCTAGAAATACAGTTTACAGCCTGACTTCTGTTGTCTGAGGAGGTTCTAAAGAACTTATTACCAGTTTGGTTTTGTTACTTGCTAGTGCTGGTGAGTGTGTATGTACAAGAACTTACATTAAAATGATACATTAATCTTCCACCTATAGAAAGTTCTACTGGAGGACCACTGGGGCATCAGGGAAAATTAATCATAAAAATCAGTACTGAACAGAAAAAAAAGGGACTACTAAAAATAGAAGATTTTAATTGACCATTTCAGCCTTCTTCAGAACTTCAGTTTGGTTCAAGGCAAAATCATTAATAAATAGGTGATTCCTAAAATGAGAGGTATGCATCCATTGCTTAATAGTTACAAAGAACTTCTCCTGCATTTTCTTATCTGGTTCCAGTGGTAAACCTTTAAGTGTGAATCCTTTGTTTTGCTACTGTGTTTGTAGTTCAAGATAATCATTGAGATTACAACATATTCCTTTGTCTAAAGATTAGAGCAACAGCTTTGGAAAGCAAGACTAAGCAGAAGTCCAGCCTTTTAGTGTCACACAGTGTATTTTACAGCAGTTGCATTGTTGATATCAAAACCCATTCTAAACTGGCCTGTGTTTTCTCAAACAGCTGAGCTGTCTTTTATGTAATTTCATTGTTTATTGCTTTGTAGTGGCACATCCTAAGAATTCAACCATGGGCTGAAGTGCAGGGAAAAAGTGCTGGAATATATGTGAGGTTTTATTTGTTGATGTTTGTTACCTGTTGCTCATGCCTAAAATGCTGCTAGGAAAATGCATCATTTTTGGTGGCTGTATCATTCCGTACATGCAAGAGGACACAACTGATTTCACCCTCACTGCAAAAGGATTCTAAGATAGAAATTTAATTTTGCATTCAGCCTGAAGTTGGAAAGAAATTGTTTCTTTGAATTCAATTCCACTGCAAATTTCTTAGTCCAAGTCAGAATTTTATCTGACTGCTTGTTCCATAGGCCAAAGAAAATAATCAGCAAACCTAAGAGCATATATAGAGTGTGTTATAGGATAAGGAAGTAGGGCACAGATTCCAATCTTCAGGAGCCAAACGATGTGGAAATGTGAGAACGCCTTAATCTATGTAAGATGAACAATTTAATTCTCAGTCTGGCAGCAGAAGACTTATGCTCTGAAATTACTTGAAAACAATGAAGATTCTTTAAATAAAAGCTGTGAGGTTTCAGGAGCTCAGTGTGGAAGACCACAATGTTTGCTGCTGTCAATAAACTCAAACAGCAGATCATCACACACACTGGGGTGTGAGTTGGGATGGGTTGGAAGCAGGGTGACAGGAGAGGCAGAGCAGAGCTGTGTTGCTAAGGCTGCTGGGACAAGGATGATGGTGGCTGGATTTGTGTTTCATGTAGATAGACTCTGAAACCTTACTGGGTTCCCAGTTCAAAATAATCCCCATGGGGTGTAGTTTGGAAAGGCTGCCTCTCTCACTGCTGCACCAGGGGCTTGTCCCAGCTCTTACACCCAGCAACAGGACATGCACAGGGGGTGTGGCAGTGCCCTGCTCCCCCAGTGGGACAGCTGGCATCCTCACCCCTCACAGACACACACACATCTCCAAATATCCTTGCTGTCTGCATGCCTTGCTGCTCCCCTGTGGGTGCCCAGCTGCACTCCCTGCCCCACTCCCTGTGCAAGAGCTTCTCCACATCACATCAACCCTATTCTCCTGCCTTATCCTGATTTGCCTCTTCTCTGCTCCTGAGCAGGAAATCAATATTCTGGCACCTGTGAGTTCTGAACAGATCACTTGGAAACACTGATCTGGACACATTTTTCTGGGGAGAAAAGGTTTGTAGGCCTGTGATAAAATCTCTGCCAAACAGAATACACTGGGCTGAAAACACATCAGTGCCTCTTACAGAACCTCTAGGACTAGCCTAAAATATCAGAGAGAAAAGGAAAATAAATACTCACCATTAAAAGTTGGAAAGTGAATTTGATATCAAATTTCTATGGAAATAGAGTCCTTCCTTTTCTTTTTCAGGATGGATTGATTTACATCTGAACTTTTCCTTTTAAAATGATTGTATATTTGAATTTATTTTCATTAATTTATTTCCAGAGCAATGTTTCTGTTGGTATCTAATGCTATTGATGATGTAAATACTTGTTGCCATCTTTAAAGATGGCAAATTAGTGCACAGAACTAATAGGAGAAGGTCCATTATCTTTGCAGCTAATAGAGATGAAATATATATGCAAAGATGTCCTTCAAACACATTTTGAAGTCTTTATTAAAATCTAACTAAAAGGTATTGCATAAAACAATGTATCCCATTAAAATCTCACCATATATTTTTGCTATGAACACCTTCCCTTCCTAACACAAAATGTAGAAATCTGTGGAATCACTTGCATCGTTTTCTCTGCAAAACCATTCAGACATCCAAGGATAGATATGATGGAATTATTCTGGTACTCATTGCAGCTGAAAAAGAAATCTTCTCTTCATATTAAAAATAATCATTATTATTTAATCAGGTAATGTCAGTGGCAAAACCACAGAATTACGTTCTGTTGCCTTTCAAGGTGTTTGGAATAGAAAATTAGTTCCTTTTCCTCAGATATCTGAAAATAAATGTCCTCTGGAAATCTGGCAAGATAAAAGAGCTTCAGACAATACCAAATTAAAGCCCAGCAGACACAGTTCTTACGTTGATGCTGTGAAGCAAATCCTACACTTCAAAGCATTTCATTTTTCAAGGTCAAACTGAGGATCCAGTTGCATTTTCCTGTGCACTTCAATGACTAAAAATGCAGTTCAACCCACCTGTGGCCTCAAAACTGTCTATGAGGAACTTCCCAATAAGTATTCCAAAGCGGTCCAACAACACAACAATGCAAGTTTCAGAGGCTTCAGGAGCCCTTACACAGTGCATATTAGCTGCAGGGGCTGGTCCACTTTTGAGGAGACAAAGTTACGCATGTTTCCTTAGCACAGACGTCTATTCACCCAATTTTTTCTTTCTTACTTTTTCTCTACTTAAAATTAAAGACTCCAAAGGCCAACAAGCTGAATGGAAGTGTTTCTGATTACCTAGCTACTGGAAAAACACACCCATCTGTAACAATAAAAAGTATGTTTGGACAGAGTTGTTCTTCAGCTATTTCCAACCATACTATCTATCAGTGGAAAAGTTGTTATAAAAGTACAGATAGAACATGTATTCTCAAAGGTATTTATAGATTTTATTATCCTGATAATTCCATTTCAGAAAAAAAACAGGTGTTACATCTGATTTTATTTTAAGAACCTACCGTATGTTTCACCTGCACTATACCTACTCTAACCAAGTGCTATAGTGCACAGGTATTGTCAGTACATGTAGGGCGTAATCTTTCTGTGAACAACATAAATTACTTCCTTTGCTAGAATGTCATTGCTTAACTGAAGTGTGTTTCCCCGTGAGGCTTTGGGCGTGCAGCCCCGGGCCCCCTACAAACACCAGCTGCCCACTGCCCATTCCTGTGCCTCAAGTGCTGCCTGCGGTCACAGCAGCAGAACCAGGCTGTTCCCAGCCAGAGAGCAGAGCCCTGTTCCCACAGGAGGCTCTTGTCAGCACCTTCCAGGACTTGCAGGGAAGGGTTGCCTGCCTCTGGTCTCCCTTGGTTGGCTTTCTGACTGGCTCTGAGGCTGGGGCTGCCATTGCTCGCGTGTGGGGACGCCAGAAGCGCACCCAGCGTGCAGGCACTGCCTGACAGCGCTCCGTCCCCTGCGATGCTCGCGCCTCTGAGCCTCAGCCGCTCTGCTGCTGCTTCATTTGCTTTTAGGCACACCCAAAGCTCACTGTTAGGCCACGATGGTCTCTGGTCCTGCCTTTTTCCTGTCCCTGTGTAGGGATGGAGCACTGCTGTGCACTTCAAGCTGCTGTGCTGTGGCAGCTGCAGGCCCCTTGAGGAGCCTGAGCAATCTGCCTACCATCCCACTATCTGGCTTTGTGGTCACTGTCAAGAAATAGGCCTTGGGAAAATCTCCTGGGTCAACAAGTCCAGGTGCCAGATGGTGTTTCTTCGGTTTGCTGTCTTGAGTTTCGTAAACATGAGATGTGGACTTTGGTGCTTGAAGTCTTAAAAGCTTTTGTGAGATTCAGCTGCTTACTGTGCTGAAGGTGCAAGGTGACACAAGGTGACATCTTGAATTTTTTTGCAAGTGTATTTAATCACCTTCAGCGTTTAATGTCTCCCCTCTGCTCAAAGGTTGAATAATTCCAGGGTGTTGCTAAATGAAGATATAGTGGTCTTAAGACAATCCTTTAGTTGCATAGCAAGTCAGTGTCCCAGGAACTGAGTCCACACAAAGAAAAAGCATAAAGACAAAGTACTTTCTTGTGTTTCTGGGACACTCATGTCCAGACTCCATCCTTCACTTGATATCTACACTTAGTTTCATTACCATTATTTTCTTTCTTTTAGAGTACTATTAATTTTCCGTGGACAGCAGTGTTCATTTTATACCTCTGTGTATATTATGCCTGCTTTAAAAAAGGCCAAAATAAAAAATCTAAATGTTTTATGAATGCCTGAAGGCCGTCTATTAATATCCACATTGTGGTATAGAGAGCAATGCTGCCAGATAAACTTACACCGTTAGCATCTATTGAGTTGTCTTGGCAACAGGGGAAGGAATCTCACCTCGCAGCATGACTGTGCTGAATGCCCTGTTTGTGACTGATTACACTTAGTTATCTGCTGCCATGTATGAAATGTGTGGTGATTTCAGGATGGGATTTTTATTCAGGATACGTAGGATTTGCAGTCTTCAATCTTTTGGAAATGTTACGCATAAACTGATTTGCTTTGCTGGACTCTGGCCATGCTCAGCTCTGTTTTTTCAAGTTTTACCATTGGTGGCCTCTCAAGAGTTTTCATAGAGTAAAGCCTCTGAGAGGCCTCTCAGAGTCATTTTCATATTTTCTCCTTTCTATATTTCACATAATTTTCCTTTGCATAGAATGCAAATGCACACTGCCAACAAAATATTCAGGGCAGCTAAAGATGAAGGGATCAAATGCATATTTTTTTCCTTGCTTGTTCTTTGCCTGTCATGATTATTAAAGCTGCTCCAACTCTTTGGGTTTTTGCAGAGTATTTTGAAAATTATTGGGTGAGATAGAATGTGAAAACATAGAGGAGAGAGTGAGATCGATCTGTCTCTGAGTAGTTTCCTGAAGCAGTGGCAGCTCTTTAAACTGTAACGTTCCACTAAGAGTACTTCTCATCCTGTTGTATTGCCTCTTATTGCAGTTGTTGTTTCATAATTAATCATGAAATCATAGAATAACCTGAATTGGAAGGGATGCACAGGATAGCCCCAAGAAACCCACCATGTGCCTTAGAGCATTGTCCTTGAACTCTGGCACATTTGGTGCTGTGATCACATCCTGTCCTTTTCCTCTTCTTTTCCATGGTCCCAAGTGTCCAGTGCTCTATTGAATAAAGAATCTGATAAATAAACACCAGCAAATTATGGAGGTCCTTGGAACAACAAGCCTCACTTCCTTCATTCCCTTTAAAAAAACTAATCTTACCTTCCCCTGCATTTCATCCACTTTTGACAGAGGTAAGGCTTATGGATAGAGGTACTGATAGATTTTGGATAGCAATAGCAAGGAGAAAATACATCCTTCAAAAACATGGGCAATTATCATAACATCAGTCCCTCTCCTGGCATAGTCTAAAAGACTGTAGTCCAGAAGTCAAAATTTCACTCATTTTGAATGTTAGCATGAAGGAACAACATCCTAGGAGCTCCTCAGTACTGAAGGGTCACTACTCAGAGGTAAAGATCACAGAAATTTTCTACTACAACTTACGGCTTCCTTAAAAAGAGAGCATGTGTAGTGAGAATTTTTACAGGTTCTCCAGACTTTGTCCCTATAAAGTTTCCAGGGTAAAGATGCACATCAGANCATGATTATTAAAGCTGCTCCAACTCTTTGGGTTTTTGCAGAGTATTTTGAAAATTATTGGGTGAGATAGAATGTGAAAACATAGAGGAGAGAGTGAGATCGATCTGTCTCTGAGTAGTTTCCTGAAGCAGTGGCAGCTCTTTAAACTGTAACGTTCCACTAAGAGTACTTCTCATCCTGTTGTATTGCCTCTTATTGCAGTTGTTGTTTCATAATTAATCATGAAATCATAGAATAACCTGAATTGGAAGGGATGCACAGGATAGCCCCAAGAAACCCACCATGTGCCTTAGAGCATTGTCCTTGAACTCTGGCACATTTGGTGCTGTGATCACATCCTGTCCTTTTCCTCTTCTTTTCCATGGTCCCAAGTGTCCAGTGCTCTATTGAATAAAGAATCTGATAAATAAACACCAGCAAATTATGGAGGTCCTTGGAACAACAAGCCTCACTTCCTTCATTCCCTTTAAAAAAACTAATCTTACCTTCCCCTGCATTTCATCCACTTTTGACAGAGGTAAGGCTTATGGATAGAGGTACTGATAGATTTTGGATAGCAATAGCAAGGAGAAAATACATCCTTCAAAAACATGGGCAATTATCATAACATCAGTCCCTCTCCTGGCATAGTCTAAAAGACTGTAGTCCAGAAGTCAAAATTTCACTCATTTTGAATGTTAGCATGAAGGAACAACATCCTAGGAGCTCCTCAGTACTGAAGGGTCACTACTCAGAGGTAAAGATCACAGAAATTTTCTACTACAACTTACGGCTTCCTTAAAAAGAGAGCATGTGTAGTGAGAATTTTTACAGGTTCTCCAGACTTTGTCCCTATAAAGTTTCCAGGGTAAAGATGCACATCAGAAATTTAAGTCAGTTATCAGCTAGGGTATTCCCTGGCTGTGACGAGATTTCTTGGAAATACTTTTGCTAACAACTGACTCACCGAAAACCCTATTGGAGGTCTGTACTTCTGACTGATTCTGTAACCCTAAGACAGCTTATTCATTTTAAGTCCTAAAGAAGACTAACTTCTCTTTCTGAGCAACACCCTGAAGACATTATGTCTTGTGGACCATGCTAAATAAATGAGCTGCCTGAAAAAAATGTTATCTTGTGCATATTCCTACTTTCCACAGAAATGACACCCTGTGAAAAGAAATGGTATTTGAACTGATTCATCAACATCTTTAACGTCCATGACAACTTCAAATAAAAAAGCTGGAAAGGAGAACTTGATATTTCATGCTTTACAACTTCTTTTTTCACTTGTTTAAAGAGATCTCAGTGCAAATACTTTTAAGTAAAAGCTCAGGACAGCCTCTTAAAATGTGTTGGTATTACAGCTTTGCCCTTCAGATACAGTCCTACAGCCAAAGAGATGAAAATACAGTTTCTCAACCATTGTGGAACATACGAAAAAAAGGAACTGATGATTTACCTTACCCTCGGCAACTTGCTGCCTTTAGGACACATAGCATGTTTAGAATAACAGATATTCTCTTATCACTAAGAAGGACTAAGTTCGGTGGGGTTTTTGTTTGTTTTTGTTTGTTTGTTTTGTTAGATGTCTATCCAATCCAAGTCTTCCCTTTCTGTCTCTTTCCCTGAGTCTGAGGTCAGAAGTCACTTTTTAATTTGTGATTGGGTTTTTTTCCTCCCTATTCATCTGGAACTCTCTTTTTCTTTATTCACCCCAAGACAATAAATCACCTTTTCTTTTAATCTCTCTCCACAAAAAATTCACTTTTCTCCTTAACTTATAATTGGCTCTCTTGCTGTATGGCTCTCTGTGATACTTATCTAAGAACAAGTTATATAATGAGAATGGAAGAGACATGGTTATTCTTAAAAACTTTCCTATGCCTGCAGCTGTCTTGGCAGTATGTCAGAAAAATGACTCTTGTGTTTATGTTTCCAAAACAGTGTCAGGAAAAAGAAATCATTCATCTCATGTCTGAAGTGTTTAAAAAGGCTACTGCTGTTCTGGCTGCTATACTATCCACCCATGTCATGGAGATGGTCATAGAACAGTTCCTATGGAAAAAGAGTCTCATGCTCATTGTTTGAGTTTTATGCAAGAAACTAATAAATCACTGTTCTGGCAGCACTGTTCACAGGAAGCAAGGAAGCACAGCCAGTCCCATTTGCTGCAGATGTGTACTTTCCTCAGAGCTATGTCACCTCTTCCTTGGACACTTTGGAATGCTCATTTATAGTGTTTCAGGTATGGCTGGTTGGTTTCCTCACCAAAATGAGTAATCTGCATGATATTTTCTTCTTTTCATATACCCTGAGCCATAGCATGATTTCAGAAGACTGTACAGGGTGGGTGTGGCAGTGGTAGATGTTAGATTTGTGTCTCGCTTTGGTGGCAGAAGCCATTGGTCACTCATTTTCACCCACATGTTGTGCCATTAAGTGGCGTTGTGAAGTAGGTTAAGAGGTATTTCTGGTTGAAAAATCATTTTGAAAGAGAAGGATTTCTGTGTAGCTGGATTAGTTCCCATGGCTATACAAATGCTTTTGCTGTGAGGGTGCCAGGAAGCCTAAATGCCTATGAGGGGCAGTGAGACAGGTATTTCATAGATCATAGAATCATAGAAGGGTTTGGGTTGGAAGGGACCTTAAAGATCATCTCATTCCAAACCCCCTGCCTTGGGCAGGGACATCTTCACTAGACCAGGTTGCCCAGAGCTCCAGCTAGCCTTGCCTTGAACACTTCCAGGGATGAGGCATCCACAACTTCTCTGGGCAGCCTGTGCCAGTGCCTCACCACCCTCAGAGGAAAGAATTTCTCTCCCACACCCAATCTAAACCTGCCCTCAGTCAGCGTGGAGCCATTCCCCTTCATCCTATCTCTGCATGCTCCTTGAGGCAGTTTAGGCACTCCTGATATATGTCCTGCAACCTGGCATGGTAGTAAAGATCTCTACATTCTTGCAGAGAAGTGAATCAGAGGTCATTACAGGGCTTTCTTAATTAATGCCTAGGTCATATTTAGTGCAATTTTTTTTTTCACAGTGTATTCTGGTTTAGTGCATCGACAGACAGGTACTGAAATTGTCAGTGCATTAACTCATTGGTTCTCATCAATCTCTAGCCTGTATATCCATGGGTATCCCTCAGATGTACCTACATTACAAATATTTATTTATAGCTACTTTTCAGAGTGGCAAATGGTAGGGGAAGTGATCCACACAAAATATCCAAAAGGATGTTTCCAGTGACACATCTGTGTGTCCCTCAGCAGGCAAGTGCGGTGTGATGCCAGATCTGTGGAAGACTGCTGATGTTAATGGGTAGGGACCCAGGAGTTTATCAAGGCTGATAATTATTACTCATAGCCAGAGTAAGCTGTAAAAGTTGATCTCCCTTACATGAGGGTGAATGAATTGCTTTAGGCAGAGGAGAGCCTTCCCTCTGCTGCACTGCAGCTCACCTTAATTACACTTGCTCTACAGTGGCTGTTGCCTACCAACAATAAATAGCAGCAGCAAATTTGCAGTATGTTCACACAGTTTGAGGTCTGGGGAGGTCAAAACACCTAAAGCCATTATCAAACCCTGAAGCACCTCTGCAGATCCTATGTGTTATTTTAGAAGTTCTGAAGAAATCCTGAAGCTTCTTTCCTTCTCATTTAACGAACTGCAACAACAAAAAATCTAAGCAAAATCTTCTCAAATTTGCCATAGAAAATATTTGCATATTTTAATTTTGACACAAGGTTATGAGCTTGGATTTTGACTAGGAGGACAATACACTTCTAGACTCCCTGCAGTCCTGTTACTTACACTCACATCAAACTCATACTAATTTACAGTGGAAAAGAATGCCTCATTCATACATAATATGTACTAAGGAGAATCCTCATGTTCAGAATTCGTATAATGTGTGCATATACTTGATCTAATTCAATTTTCTATAATCTTCTGCCTTCTTTTATAAGACCAAAGGACAAAAAGGGCTGTGGTTATTGTCTGAATATAGTCTGGTCAAAAATATAAGCAACGTCAATGAGCTACACTTCACTGACTTTCACTGTGCAAGTGAAACGTTGCCTCGTAAGGGACACATTTGGTCTGCAAGGGCAGGACGTTCTCAGAGTGTAAATGGCTTATTTTTCACCTCATTGGCACTATTTCTAAGTGGTCACTGTCACTCAGAAACTAGACAGCTGAATGAGTGTCAAAACAAGTGAAGATCATGTGATTGCTGGAATCCAGGTGATGCCCTAAGACAGGGTTTGCACAATATCATCATTAGTAAGAAATTCTATGAGGAAAAAAGTCAACTTAAAATTGAAAAAAAAAAAAATAGCAAAGCTTGTTAAAAAACACGAATTTTCAGTTTATATTCTTGCATGTCTTTTAATGCACATACTCGGCTTGAGCCAAAGGGCTGAAAGATAAAGTGTCACAGAAATATGGTTTTAGACAGTTCTGATTCTGCTATTCTGCCTCTGCTTAGCACGTTTTTCATTCTACAAAAATAATGTTGTAGATTGACTTGCAGATTCTATGTGCATTTTAGAGTATAATTTACAACACAGACTCATGATATCTTTCTCACCTGTAAATTTATTTTGTGAGCTGAACCATCTGCACAGACCACAAGTTGTTCCCTATCTCTGGGAGCCAAATGCATGCAATCAATCAATCAAGGTAACAATTTCCATGTCTACTCTAAAATTATCTCTTCCCTCCTAGCTCCCCATGTTAATTTGGTCCGAAAAAACCCAAAAGTGAGCTCATCTACCTGTTCTAACCAGAAATCTATCCCAAAGTGTCTCTGGGGCCAACTCTTCATCCAGAGCAAGTCTGCATGGGGCAAAGAAACTAGAAAAGGGCAGGAAAAAACACCCCAAAGCAGTGGCTGGGGTCAGTTTATGCCTACACAGCTGAACATGATGTTTTCTCTCCATTCCCTCTGAAATAGTTGTGAAAGTTTCAAAAATCCTCCTCATATGTTCAGACCTTATACTAGAGAGTAATAGAGTTGATTTTAGCCATTTTAGCCATTTGCACTTTGTAAAAGTTCTTTTGTCATGTTTTCCATCCATTTGTCCTTCTGAAGAATTTCCACAGGACAATGTGGAGATTTTTCATCCAACAGCTCCAAAGTGGGAGAACAGAAGGCAAGTTCATTTCCACAGAGATCTTTAAGATTTTTATGGTAAATCAGTTTCAAGTCTTTATATGCTCTAGAGTTCAAGATGATCTTAAATATTAATTATATTCCTGTTACAAATGAGAAGAGAAATATTTTTCTTCTTCACAGTGTTTGAGAAAGAAAATATAAAAAGCTCTGTTCCTAGAGTTGAAGAGCCAAGTACCTCAAGTACTGTCTGTGAAACAAGAATATGGTTTCATGCATTTAAAAAAACCCAAGAAACAGGGATGTAAAGAAAAATACATTTATTTCTGGTTTTTGACTCGTTTAATGCTTGTACATAAATATTGGATATGTCCCCTCAAGTTCTCTTTTTTTGTTTATCATGACTTTACTCATGTTGCATTTGTATGACTCTGCTCCAGCAAAGGGCTTAATATTGTCAGTTTGAGAAATATAATTTCAATAGCAGTAGAAGATGTTTCTAGTATAAGCTTGCTACACGAAGCTCAATGTAACATTTGTGGGGGAAAAGTAAAAAAGCTAATGTATTTTCACTGCATAGTATTTTCTGGATGTTCTGGAAATTCAGTAATCCAGGTCTCCCTAGGAGTATGATAAGCATAACATCAAAATCATCATTGCAGCATTCAGTTTTTTCCTCACAGTAACTCTTACATTGTTAATTGAGTTTTTCTTAGACCAGTGCTTAGTAAAATATGTAGAAAGATACCAAGAGGGCACAAAAGAGACTTCAATGTGCACAGAAAAATGTGTGCACCAAGATTAGTGTAATCAGGGAAAAATACATGCTGGTGTGGATTGTAAGTGCACACACACATGCATATACACACATAGGTATTAATAAATACAAGAGAATTAATGTTTAGTTGGAGTCTTTTCCAAGAATCACTTTTATTTACAAACTTTTTGTTATTGTTCTTTAAGGAGGCCCCTTTTTTGCCATTCATGTATAGTACTTGATACAAGTTTAATGTTAATTAGCTACAGTAATATGGTGTTAAGTAACACTGTTTTGTGTGTGTGAGCATGCAGCACTATTTTTTGCTTACATGCACTGTTTCCTTCTACTTTGGCTTTGGATTATTTAGTAAAATATTTTATAATATTAATAATAATAATATAATATTTTTATAATTGCTTGTTTGCAAGCCAACGGAATAGGCTTAAGAAGGTTATTTTGCTGTGTGCCCCAGAACTAATAGTATTTTGCCATGGAACCAATAGTTCAAGGAAGACATAAACGTGGCATTCAGTATTAGGACACTTCTATCTACTATGAAGATAAAATAGGGAAAATGAACAAATATCACTCAAAATCACGATGATGTTGGACTAAAAAAAAACCAGAGGTATCAAAATACCCTCAAAGTCAGATCCTTTGTTATTGTTTTCTCTAGTAATTACGTCCATTTGGATTTCTTTTTTTTGTAGAAGATCCAGTGGGTAGTGTCCAATACCTAATAATGTTAACTTGTGACTTAAACATTTGTGACTTTCAGAGCTGTTTACCTTATATCCAGCAAGCCAAGGATGTGCCCTAGTGCAGCCCCAGAGGGACCTGCAGTCTCCTGCTGCTGGTATTTAGCACAAAATCCAAAGCCCTGTGCTGCATTTCTCTCTTGTGGGACCACTCATTTCTGCTCCCCCTTTCAGACACTTGTGGATATCCTCGTGTTCAATGGGGTTTGCAGGGCCGAGGCATTATTCACTTTTCTTATTTAGGATTCATGTTTTGCAAGGAATGAAAAATAATTTGATACAGATCAGCATCACAATGAATATCTTGCTTAAGATTGGGACTAGTATATCAAGTGATTGTTACTGCTCTGTTTTATAACCAGAAATAAACCCAGATCTGTCTGACTTAAATTTTGCAACAATTTCTTACACTGTCTTGTAAAAAGAGAAATAGCAAAGCCACCAATAAACTCTTGTTCTTCAAATATAAATCAAAATGCATTAGAAACAAAAAAGTGGTTACCATTTGATATAGCAAAAATCTACACTGATGGATGCAAACAAGTAAATGACAAAAATTTATCAATCAGTCAACACTGCATTGCAAGACCAATAGAAATAAGGCATTAGCAGCAACAAAGTGTGATTAACAAATGCAGAATTATTATCTTCCAATAAAATAACCAGCAGCTAAATAATTCTTTGCTTTATGCAATATCCTCCAACTCTTTCCAGAAGCAGGATATATTATTTCTCATTTTTAGCAAGGCATCTGGTCATTGATTTTCTTTTTTTTTTTTTTTTAATAAGAAAAATGGAGAGCTGATTGCCAATTCCCGTTTTCAGTTCGTGGTACAAATAATCTTGATCTTAAATCAACAATTGGCAAAACTGCTGACACTGCCCAAGAGAGTGGGAGAAGTGCTGTTGGTGTCAGCAAGTCAGGTTCTCACACACCACTTTGGAAAGGGTTAAGTGGTGCAGAATGTGCCATGACTTTAGAAAGAGGATTTGGTAGGTTCACCTTTCTTATGAAACTGTGTGTTTCAAACCTCCTGTGTAAGGCATTATGAATATTTAATTTATTCTCTGGTTTCCAGAATAGTTATTCAGTTTTTTATACAACAAATAAACACTAACTAATAGCTGTACTTCCTCCTAAAGTGTACAACTCAGGTTACCAAAGATACATGACTTGGATTAAAACTACAGTATCAAATATTCAGAATTCAGCAGGAGAAAACATATTTTAAAGTAATATATATTATGCTTATTTAGGGGGGAAAAAAAGGAGATTACATCTGCTGCAGCTCTTCACGTGTTTTGAGACTTCTTAGTGTTGAAACAAAAATAAGTGATGCATCATGAATAAAGAAGACATTCAATAATTTTCATGCAATCAAAGTAAAGGCAATAAAAGAAAATAGGCTTGGAACAAATTAATGAACAAACCTTTTCCTGCAGCATATAGATAAACTCTGGAACTTGTTATCATAAACTATAGAATCTAAAAATGTCTCAAAAAAGGCAGATTAGACAAATTCATGGAGGACAGTCCTGCTGATATCTATTTCAGCTGATGATCCAGGCAGAAGTGTCTTATAAACTGCTGATTTCTGTGCTGTTAAGAGAAAAACACTCAATAAATGCCATTGCTCCATCCCCTCATCACTGAATCTACTTTACATTCTTGGGACAAAGCTAACATCAATCAATCAATCAATCAATCAATCATTTTTCCATACATAATAATTAAGACAATTTATTTAGGGAAAATAAACCAGTTTATAGAAATGCTGAAAGAGCAAAACTTGAGCTCTTTGGGTGCTTCCAAAGTAGAGCTAAGTAGGATCATTCATTATTTTATAATTGAGGCATATGTATCTTCCTGTGGTGAATATGCAGCAGTTTTGACTGCTTTTGAGGGATAAAAAGCTACAGGGATGTGTTCAGATGTACAACAGCAGAGGGATGTACAGCAGAAAGTGCTGAAAAAAAAAATCAAGTTCTTGATAACTTGTGTAATTGAAATATGTTCAAAGTTTTCTTTTAAATATCTAAGAAGAAAGAAGCATTGTCAGGTCCAGTGTCTTTTAGCTCATGGAGATTTCAACAGAATTTCTGCAGTAGATGTGTGTATGTTTCTGGGTTTGAGAGCAATATTGTACAAAACAAGACAAGTGCAGGTTACTCACCATCAGAATAATAGGGGGAAAAACAGAAAAAGGATTGTCATTGCCTTTTGAGGGGCCTCATAACTGTCTCCCACACATTCCCAGTGTTCAGCCCAAGTTTCTGTGAAGTTGGAGCAGAGTCCCACTGAGGGTTCATGTGCAGGCAGACAGCTACCCCAGTACTCTGTCAAGCATCAGTAAGAAGATGCTGTGGAAAAGATTGTGTGTTTTCACTGCACATCAGAAGAGCAAAGAAAGATTTTAGGGAGGTGGGCATGGTTCTGGTAGGGGCAAGGAGGTGTCCCCAGGTGGAGCAATGCCCTGAAGGAGCTCTCATTCCTGGGCAACTCCTTGGATCACAAAACAAACTGTGTCAGGATTAAGCTTTTAATGGCACTGACAGATAAACAGGCATAAAACAGACTGAATTCAGCCTCTTGCTTTGAGACAGTGCATGAAATTATGATTCCCAAACCTCATCAACACAAAGCACATCTTCGGCCAATAAAAAAAATAAAACATATGAGCTAAATTTCTCAATGTCAAAAACAGCTCCCAGACAACAATATTGTAAAGATGCCCCTTTTTATCATGGCCTCTGCATCAGGGGGAATTATTTTGTGGAATGGATACTAAAATCAAAAATATGTGTAAGTCTCTGCTGGAGATTTTTTATCCTTTCTCCATTTGCTAACAATATGCCAATAAAAAAAAGCACAGCACAACAAAATGTAGAGGGAAGTCAGTTTGAGATCAAAATATACAGGAAAATAAAACAAGAATTGATCTAAGCCACAAAATGCAGAGGACAGCTTGAATCATTCCGAGTTTAAAAATACGTCTGTCTTCAATATCTGTCTCTTCCCTTTTCCACATCATCAGAGACTAGACATGAAAATAAAAATACACTTGTATGGCATAAAAATATCTTCTTGATATCTTTCCAAACTCCTCTTAAAGATTCTTTCAAATGCTCAGTCTTGTGTTTGTCATGGTTCCCATCAATGGCCTCAGTCCCCCTGAATCACGCAGGTGCTCAATAGAGGAAACCCTCTGAAGAAAAAACTGTGTGAGCCCAGCTCAGAAGAGACAGTCACATAAGCTGATGCCTTGGAAAGTCCTTGACTGTAAGTGCATCCAAAAACCTCCAAACCACTGAACACCTTTGTAAACTTCTTCCAGGATGTCTTACTCAAGACATTGGAGTAAGACTGGAGGCAAGCTGAACTCTGTATGGAGGGATGCCATGGGATTCATGGATTTGTTGCTTCCGTAGTTCTGGCGGGGATCCGTTTTACCTTTTTTTCTTGCTACCTTCTAATGCAAGTGGAACAAATCTGTTTTCTAAAAAAAAAATAAAAAACAACCCAGTTGTGTCAATTTAGTTTCACAGATGTTTCCATTTCCAAGCAGAAGCCCTTGATGGTGCTGAAAGTTACTTAGCATTGCTGTAATTTGCATAACATTAGCCACGATGTTTTTATTTTGAAAAGTTGAAATGTTTGCAGCTCATCATAGCACAGCCCTAATGGTGTTCAGCACATCTGCTTAAAAAGTTGTGCCTAGGCAATGCTCTACCCCACAAACATTTTTTATGACTTTTACTGACTTTCAAGGTTTTCAGTAGAGATAGACTTCGAGCCTCTGCTTTATGTACACACAAATTAGGAAATAATCAGTGGGTAACAAAGCTGGGCTGTGTGCTCCATGCTGCAGCTGTGTCCTTGCATCTGCCACAAGAGCTTCCTGCAGCATTATGCAGACATCTCATGGACTTTGTATGGATAGACTCATAAAATTAATGTCTGTGTCTGTAAGTGCCTTAGCCAGCTCAACAGGTGTAACGGGAAATTAAAATAGGGAGTAGAAGCAATGATGGCAAGTAAAATCCATCAGTAGAGGAATCACTGCTCCAAGTCTTTATTTTCTCTTTCTGCCCCTTAACATCCCTGCAAACAGGTAACTACTCTTGATCTGATGTTAAACTGGATCTTACTTAAAAGCAACAGCAAGAAAAGAATAGCCCAGATTTCAGAGATGTGATTTTGTCAGCAGGGATTGAATATAATGTTCATCTGCGGCTTTCTCCCCTGGCTTGGTTTTGCTCATCTTTCTAAGTTGAGACCTCCCAAATGAAACTTAAATCCTCCGTATCTGTCAAGGTGCATCAGGCTCCCTTTTAAATTAGCAGAAAATTTTTTAATAAAGGAATCCATTTCTGTGAACAAGCAGAAAGTTCAAGACTTGATATCAGGGGTTTTCCTGACAAACATCTTTGACACTTGTACTCAAAGTCCTGATGAACTTCTCCCCATCGTAATTTCTACCCTCTTTTCTTCCAAATTTTCACTTTTTTTCCGAGCTCACTTTTTAAAATTGCTTTCTTCAAGTGCCCTGCTCTTGATGTAGCAACTTCCTTAGTGCTTCCTCAAACACTTATAAGAGCCTTTCTCTTCCCACCTGCCAAAGTCCAAGTCCCTACTCCAACACACAGCAGCAGCTTCTTTAGTATGTAAATCTTTCCAGTTGTTTTTGGTTATGAGCTCCTGAGGCAGAAAATTACTGCATGCTTGCAAAGCACAGGAAAATTCAAAAATAAACTTATCTGCTTCCTTAAAAACACATCTATAGAGGTTTGAAAGACAGTAATCAGAAGTGTATCAGTGTAGTGTTTGTACACATTTTTATGCTCTTGATGAAATTATTAGATATATAACACATGATTAAACCAAGCCAAGTGTGAATCAGGGCATTCAAAATTTAAAATCACTGCCATTAACTCAGAAGAATTTCATTCACAGCTCCCCTCACATGAGAAGTGAATACAAAAAGGAACCATTTCAACTTTTTGTTATATCAGCTATACATTTTACTAATCTTTATCTTTTCAGGCATTCCAGAGCACTGAAACTACAAGCAGTTATACAGAAAAACAGTTGTATTTTTTAATGATGTCATTTGCTCTCAGCTCGATACCAATTAGGCAGTTCTTGGCCATTCAAACCCCAGATAACTGTCAAGGAAGTGCTGGCTTAACATCCAGCAGTCTAAAACTAAGCTGTTTTATAAAGAATATAAAAAGAGCAAATAAGATCCAAGGCAATACTGAACATATAACTCAGCAGCTTTTAAGTGTTCCTCAGGATATGCCTACTAATAGCATGCTAATAACCAAATGTGAGTTTGTAGGCAGCTCAGTCAAAGATTTCCTACACAGGTAACTAAAACCTATGTGAAAAAGTCAGTTGAGAAGAAATGGATGAGGTGGTATTATTGCTGGTTTAATGATTTATTGCTGGTTTAATGCATTTATTACAGTAAATTTGTGAGGGGAGGTGTTGATGGGTAAGGATTAAAGCAACGATGTGAAACAAGAAGTGGTTGCTCAGAACATCCCATGCTAAGGAGCTGTTTCCTTGGGTTTCCTCGTGTTTCCTTGTGTTTCCTTGTGTTCCCTTGCTACCCTGTGATGGGCAGGCTGCTGGGGGAGGACATGCAGCACTTTCTGCTGTGCAGATGTTAATGCAGTGCTCAGCAGGCCCAAGGGACTCGTGCTAAATTCAGCTGGAATCCAGTTGCCACAAACTACCTGGCTGCACCTAATTAAGGGCTTCAGCATCTTTTAGGAGTGAATATTGTCCCAAGGACAATATGTGACAGGAGATTAAATTGGCCCTTTTTTACAGATGTAACCACTTTATTCCAAATATTGTTGTCCAGTGGCTGGAGGTTGTAGAGTCTGCAAGATGAAAGAAATTCTCCTTTTTGTCTTCTGAAGCATTTTTATGTCCTGCTTGGTAGATAAGAATTACTGTGTGAAACATGACTTGAAGGAAAAATAACAGTGCCCAACAGTGTTGGCTATGATGAAAAAAATGTGTAACTCAGTGAATAGTTTAATTTCCTTTGGATTTGTGCTATATTTTTTTTCTCTGAAGACACAAGGCTTTCAGGAGCTCTCTCCAACTTGAATTAATTCACCCATCCTCAGTAAAAGTACTAATAGGTTCTGGCTACTCTATTTTCATTAGACTAATCACAATTTGATATGCTTGAAAATGCTCTCTCTTTGCCAAATTTTGCTGGAAGTAGTTTAAAAGTTATTAGGGCAGAACACACAATATGCATTTGTTAAAAAAAGTCCACAGTCACAGTAAGTAAGTGGTCTAGAAAAACTCTTTGGTGATTTGTATCAATAAAATGGAAAATTTAACTGTTCTGCATGTATCCTGATGTGGTCAGGAGAGTGAAAGCAAGCAGCACAGAAATACAAAACCAACTAACGATGCCATAACATTTGCAATTAAAAAGAAGTAGATATCCAAGCTGAGGGAGACTAGGAGGGACAAAATCCTTACACAGTCATGGAACAAACTCCCACCACTTCAAATTAAAAATCAACTAAAGCAATATTAAAAATAAACCTGCCATGTTTTGATGAGGTAGACTCTTCATAAAAGAATGCAAAGTGTATGACCCAGAGAAGGCACTTGGTTAACCAAGCTGACCACACATCAGTGCCTTGGAAAAATAACTGGTTTTCAGTGGACCACTTTTTAGAGAGTTTTGCTTTTCACCCAGAGCAATTTATTATTGCCTAGCTGCTGACAGGGTCCTGTTTGTTAGAAAGCTGGGGAGAAAGAAATGGTGGCTTAGTAAACATTTGAAAAATATATCAGAAAACTGTGAAAACCTCCTGTGCATGTGTGTTTGGGGTTTTTAAAGTCAAGTTGGTTTTCAAGTCACAGTTTTCACTCTGAGAAAACATATTTTAGTGGGTGAAGATTAATTTCTTTCCATCCTGCTGTGTCTGCCAGCACCAGGACTTGAGAAAAGCAAAGGAAAGGTAAAAAAGCAACAGATGGGAGTGAGAGAATGGTTATTTTTCGTTTGAAGGTTTTATTCCTGTGTTTTTCTTCACTTTGAGCAGGGAAGAGGTTTATTCTGCTAAGCAGCACAATCCACAGCATGGGAGCCAAGGCACAGTGTCCCTGCCATCCCTTTGTCCCCTCTATCCCAGGTTCTCGTGCATCCACAATCCCACAGATAAGCAGTAAAGAAACACAGCTATTTCCTCCCATGCTGAAGCACTAACAGCCCGTGGGACAGTGGAGATTTACTTGCCTAAATGTGTGCCAATTAAAAGAGCAACCACCAGGAGGAGGGTTACAAAAATTGCTATTTTTAGAAGATCTGTTCCTCTTAATAATCGAAGTACAAGGCTCTTGCCTTGAGTCTGATACTCTGGGAAACATGTATCCCTGTTCTCCACTGATGTAGTTTTTCTCCTTTCCATACTTCTCCCTGTATTCAGCATCCATTCTCTCTTCTTCAGGCTTAGCATCTCTATTTTAATTTCCTGAAAGCTTTGTCTGCCCAGTTTTTGCACCGTGCATTGAAATGCACTACAGCAACCCTTGGTGACTGACTGTATTTGCACAGGCAACATCATCCAGGCAGGGGAGAAGACCCAACACCCTGAGTCTGACCAAGGAATAAAACAGCACCCTAACATCCACCTGTTGTGTTCACTTTAAATTTGTCATGTGACATGCAGGGAAGCTCTACATTTATCAAAATAACTTTGCAATGTACCAGGAGCCAAGTTTTTGCCAAAACCGAGGCTTGTCAAAAGTGGTGAAGAGTTACCTGCTGGTCTTTGCAGTGTGCTGGTAGTGGTTCAGATTGCAGGAGCTGAAGAGCACTGGAATCTGTTCAGCAGGATGCTTGAGGTTTTAGGAATTCATTTGGCTTCTCTCCTGTCAGGCTGGCATCAGCTTTTATTTTAAACAGAAGTCTTCCTAACAGGAGACAATACAGGAGAGGATACCAAGGATAATGTCAGGTAATTAAAGATAAAAACTACTGTATTGCTTATATTAGAAGATAACTCGTCCAAGCGGGTGGAAGCTGAGGAGGAAACCTCCAATAAGTCAGCATAAAACTGGAAACTTTAGTGCACAGGTGAATGTGGTGTAGCAATGCTCAAGGTGCAGCTAAACACTTCCTTTCCTTCCTGAGGGAATTGTTGGCTCCAGCTTTCCCTGTGAAAACACTGGAACACCACAGGAGCATTTGCTTCTTGTTGGAGCCCACCCATCATGTCTCACAGAAAGCCAGGTTAGAGGTGGGCTGTTTACAGACACTGTGGGAATGCAGGTTCACCATTCTCATCCATTTCTAACCGACTCTGAATTTACCCTCCTGCTTGCTAAACTTCAGGGGAGGGAGGTTTAGCTTCCCTGCTTCACAGTGGGGCACCAACCTTCTCAAAGGAGCTGAACCTCCAGAGTCTCACGATGAAATCCCTCAGCACAAAGCCTGCCTGCAAAGCCAGTCTGCCCAGTCCCACCACAATCAGGTGGGATAAACCTCATCCACACACTGGGAAAATCCCATCTCTTCAGATTTGTGTATTTGAGCAGGCTTTCACTGCTCAGCTGGTGGCCAGCACAGCCAAGGAGCTGCTGTTTGGGTAGGAGTCCACACCAGAGAAAAGATGGAAGGATTTATTCAGCTTAGCAGGTGATTTGTAAGAGTAGAGAGCAGCTTAGAGAAAATTAAACATGGCAATGGAATAGGAAAGGCATACAAAGCTAGAAGCTAAACCTATGTAAAAACCTGATAAGGAACTAAGGCAGAAAGAGTGCATAAATACAGCAAAGGAAATACAAAAGGCAGGCAACAAGGAGCATAAGCAGCAAAGATCCAGGCCCACATCAGTGAGGACAGGGAGGCAAGAGGTCATGAAAAACACATCAATGACAGAGATAAGGTTGATATGCCTGGAAGACTGGGCTATTTCATTGTTTCAGACTCCATGGAAGAAGCTGAGGGGGTCATGACACAGGGACAGATTATTGGAGGGGCTGGTGGCAGGAACAGGGAGTGAAATGAAGAGACAGTGTTAAAAGGCTTTGAAATGACTCCTGAGTAGATAAGCTGTCAAAGAAAGAATTAAAATTCACTTGATGCCACTGGATTTATGACAGAATAGTTAAGTGGGACTAGCAAGGTAAACTAGTAAGGAACCTTTGGAAAATAAAATTAAATGTTCACTGTGAGCCTGGAAAGGAAGAGAGGGTATATAACCCAAGAGGATTCAGGAAGATACAGAATCAAAACTTCCTTTGTTTATTGCTGATGCGAGTTAAGAATGAAGTTAATAGGCCATTCATAACATAAACTGATATGAGATCACTAAATGAGTCTGATCCATCAGAATTATAAAGAAATTACATTCACTTGTACAAGTGTAAAATATTAGAGTAAAAGTGAGGGGTTTAAGTATTTCAGCATTTCAGCCAAAAGTAACATATGAGTGTACATTGTTTTAAAAATATCAGAAACCTATAGTAGCAATGTCAGGCCAGTGTGAAGTATTCCTGAAAATCCTACCACTCAGACATGTTAATGAATAATGCATTTAGATCACAAAATAAAATTCAGAAATATGTGTGGCAGAATGTTCTCTTATCTAGGGTGAAGTGGGAAAAAATAGCTTTAAAAATCGAGCCTTCATGTAGGAAAAAACCCCTTAATTTCCATAAAATAACAAACAATAAAATTCACAAAGAAACAGATACTTTTTTTTTAATCACCAGTATCATATGAGTATCATAATCATATGAGTATATCTAAAAAATGTCAGCAGTTGGTTTCCTGTGGAGAGTCTGCTATGTGCTAAAGCAGATCAAGATGGATGTAGAGATGAGTGGAGGTAGTCAGCATTTACTGTGCTCCAAATGTATCTTGGGTTTGCTGGAGGCTTTCAGGGCTGATATCCACATACAGAGGATCCATATTCAGATTCTACCGAGTGAAGGTTTTGGTGATAAAATCCCTGTGTTGTTGGAAAAGAAGCACAATAATGCAAATTCACTTATCTTGAGACCTGCAGGCACATTTAAATATTCCTAGCATATATTAATTTTTCTGTCATGGCTTGCAGGTTCTCAGTTTAACAAATGGAACCAACCCATAAAGTTACATTCAAGAGTAATAATAATCTTCTCTTCAGAAAAATAACAGAAACTGAAGGGGTGGAATATTTTGTGTGCCAAATATAAAGAAGGAACCTTAGCTCAAAGTCTCAAATCTGAGATTATTTCAGGAAAAGAAGTCTGTTGGTAGGTACAAACTGAAGTTCAGACTCTTTGTATCTATTCTCAGCTATCCTGTGACTCAGGGTGTGACCTCTTGACAAATGATTTCAAGGGAGACTGCAAAGCAGAAGGAAAGGGATGGTTCACACTGTGATGAAGAACAGATCAGTGCTCCACCTGACACAGCAATGGCCATCCTGGCCCATCTGGCGCCCTGCCTCTTCTTTAAAGTTGCCCTAAAAAAGAATCCATGGGAGTCTCAAGAAGGCCAAAAGAACACCTTAAGTATATAGTACACTTCTCTGAATCCTCTGCAGCTTCCTTAAATCTGCAGCCTAGGAATTTCATACACCTAATATATTGCATTGCATACCACAGGAAAACAATAGTTGTGTGCAAGTAACAGTGGGATCAAAATCAACCTGCTAAGTGCACTTGGAAACCTGTGGGAATTAATTTCTCCTGCTGAGAAGTTGGCTCTGAGCTGCCTTGCTTAGCATTAGTTCAGGTTAGTTCCAACACCTTATACTGAAACCTGGGTGTGTTGCAGAAGACAGGACAAAAGGTGCACTGAGTCATTGGTTTGGGGATTTTGTTGACTTTTTTGGCTGGCTGGTTTTTTGTTTGTTTGTTTGTTTGTTTGTGTGGGAAGTAAATGCTAAAGAGGGCTTCTGGATGCAGCCTTTATTGGATTCAGAAAATACATGAGATCAGTTTGATCTGCAGGGCCTAATGAGACTTTCCTCTCTGACAAGGGTCACTGTGAGGTCCCAGTGCAGCAGAATTTTATTTCTGCATGCTCCTCTTCAACATCTCCCTCCATCCCACCATCAGTGACAGGTGGATGGACAAGTTCCATCTCTTGCTGCTCTGCTCCACCACTGCTTTAGGGACACCTCATTCATTGTGGGCTGGCATTTTTAGAGTAGTTGTACACAATGCTGACCTTTTACCTTAAAAAGAGGGGGCCAGAAAAAAAATACAGATGTCTTGTTCAGTCCAATTAGGAGAGCAATAGATCTTGAGTTCTGTTTTGTGATAAGACAGGCACACTGGTCTGCTGCCCTGCAGGTACTGGAGTTGGTAACAGAAATCAGAAATTGCATGGTGTGATCCTCATGATCCTAAGGGGGAAAAAGAAAGCAAGAAACCTAGCAAGCTCCTCACCTAGCTGTGTCTATGGCAGTGAGAAAAACACATCTCAGAACAAATTCCATCCACTCCTGATTCACAGAAAACCAGCACCACAGAAACCCACAGCATCTTTCCCATCTGAACTGTCTGTTGGAGCTCACAGAAACACATCTATGTTACTTTCTGAGAAGGCTGGCACTGTACCATATAGAAACTTGCACCTGCTCCTGTTAGGTAATTAGCACTGAAAGTCATTGTTTTGGAGAACCATTCAGAGAAAAGGAAGATGAAGTCCATTTCTCACTCATCCCTGGTTATTAATGGCAATTTTATCAAAACATATGAAGAGTGTATCTGATCTCTGCTGTCACACAGCAGACAGATTTTAACTCAATTACTCCCCTCTCACCTTACCTGAATGCATTTATTTTCCTGGATGAAATTAGATCAGCTGTTATCTCTGAACACACACCCCATGAATCGTGGGTGGAAATATCCACAAGGAAAAACAGATGCACTTGTGATTGACAGAAACCCCTGAAACCCTGTCTGCTCCACAGAAACAAAGGCAGAGATGTCACAGAGATGATTTACTAGCCTGTGTTACAGTGCCAGAGAGGGATTTTTGTATGACTAAAAGTCTGGCCTTATTGCAGAATAAGTAAATATATTTGCCACAAATTCAATCAAATCTAATTTGCTGCAGAAAATGAAAAATATTAGTAAAGCAACTATTAAATCAAGTGATTTAAAAACAGTGTAAGATGGAATGAAAAAGTATCATTGCCATTAATAGTAGGAAGTCCCATACTGCATGGTTAGGATAAAATCAGTGAGAGAAAAAAAGCTAAATAACACCTAGATGACGGCAACCAGTGGGCAGATGATATTTTGCTGTATGTAGAGATTAGTCTAAACCCTGCATTCGTGTGTATTTCCCCTCAGCTCTTAATGTCAGTGCTGTAAAGCACACATAGTGACACCAGAAAGGGCTGCCGTGTCCCAGCATTACAATTTTCCTTTTCTTAAAAAGACAAACAAAAGACCCCAAAGGCTTTGGGAAACTATGGATTTTTTTTTTTTTTCATAAATCAATAGCATTTTGATCCTAGTTATCATGAGTACTAATGAAACTCTTGTCTTTCAATACTGGCCTGTGGCACATGACTGTCTGTGCTAGCAGTGCCCAAACCAGAGGGTCAGATCACTTGTGGTGAATTCTCAGTTACTTGCCTCCTGACAGACCTAAAAGGTCAAATTTCCTATCAGTTCATTAGCAGTTCTGTGCAAAGGGAGAACTGTGTGTTACACTGAGTTAAAATTAATGGGAAAACCTTGGAATATGTGGACAATTAATTTTACTTTGGAGACTTTTGCTGCTTCCCCAGGGAACCTTGCAAGGGCAGGGATGGCACCAGGCAGGCAAGAGGCTGGGTACCCACAAGGATCTGTGCAGCAGAGGTTGAAAAGTCAACAGTAGCAAAAGAAGCATCTCAGCAGGCTGGAGCAGGGAAAGAGATGTCTAAGATCTGGGGTTTGATTCATTCTCTCTGCCTCATGTCCCCAAAACACCAACCTGAAAGCTACAGGGCTCTCAGAGGTGTTCTCTCACAGGTGATCCCACTGCCTCTTCCAGGACGTGAAGTTTCCCCGTCTGCACCAAGTCTGCACAATTCTCTTGTCATTTTTCTAGAAGTGCTCCTGAGTATGTGTCAAATAAAATGCCAAGGTGCTTCTCTTCAGCTGTTTGCCCAACACCTTTGATTCATCCATGTGAAAGCAGGCAGGACATCTCCACACTGATCTTTACAAAAGCAAAAACTCATCTGTAAATCTTGAAATGAAACCATGTCAAAGTGTGGCAGCAGGAATTTTTTTGGAAATTACCTGCAAAGTCTGAAGGAAAATAACTGCTTGGTCATATAGCTTTATGTAAAGAGTAGTGTTTTCATTGCACTGGATTACTCTCTTTTCCCTAAATGCCTTCACAGATTTGATCATTTGCATAGATGTATCCAAATCTGTCTGGCATGAGCCAGCCCAGCCTACAGTCCCACAACAAGAACTGAACATCACAGAAAAGGAACAAACGAGCAATTTTAGGAGAGGGTCTTCCTCCAGAGTGTCATGTTTGGAAAGTGGCTCTTCCAAAGGTTCTTCTGTCCCTTAGAAGTGAAGTACAATGCACCCAGTACTAGAAGGAGAAGTCAAATTTATACAGAAGGCTGACTTCATTGCTGAAAAAAAACCTCCAGAAATTTGAAACCACAGGAAAATACACCATGCTGATAGATTCATTACTTAGTCACAGAGTGCCAGGTAGACCAAGAAACCTTGCCCAGGCCCATAAATTGTAATAATTCTCCCTGGTGTTATGATAAATCATACAACCTGTGCACAGGCTGTACAGTTACATGCAGGTATAACGCACTTGGCAGGCAATTGGGGACCCAAATGTTCAAGCTATTTAAATGACCTGTTGTTCTCAAGTTTTATGTAAGAATTAATGACAAGAACCATGAGGCTGAGAAAAACATATACTGTGTCTATTGAGATTTTATCATTTGATATATGAATGCCCATTTTTGAGACTGACTGATGAAGTTAATTTTATTTTAAAGGCCTAGCGGAAATGAAAAGCGTACACAGAAAATGACTTTTTAATGTTCTTGGTCACGTTGGAATTATTAAAATTAACACAGGATGTTGTACAAACAAACTGATGCCATCACCTTACAGGCACAGGATAGAAAGATGCCACAGCATGCCAAATGCCTCTTTCATTGTAACTCCAACATCTTGTCAGAAACCATTTAGTCAAGTCAAACTGTTGGGTTGTATTTAGTTGGATTCATCAAATAAATGGAGCTGTGGATGTAGTGTTTTCTTTTAGCAAGTAGAACTCATTAATTTAATTCTGGAAAAAGCCTGCAAAGAAACTCCAAGAAATTACAGCGTGGAGACAAAATGTATTTTAACTGATGAGGTGTAAAGACTGATAGTAAAATGACTGATAATGCAATTGTTGAGTGGTTGCAGCAAAGTCTGGTCTAGCAGTAACCAAAAACACTTGTCTTGATGAGCAGGAAGAGCAAAACCAAGAAGAATGGTACTAATCCAGTATTTCTTAATGAGAATTTAACAAAGGAAAAGGAACCTGCTTCTAAGACAGTAGGTCTTGGTGTTTTATAGACCGTGAACTTGAGAATTTTTATTCTCCTTTTTCCTGGCAGCACAAACCTATTTGGAAATAAGTTTGCATGGCATGGAAGCTTAGTGGACAAGTGACAGCACTGCTTGTAGAGCTTGTAGATTTGAGAAACTTAAGGGCTTACAACTGAAGGATAATTTATTTTTCAAAGAGAAATTTGGCATTACAAATCAAAGACCACTCTTGTGACATAGCAAGACAAAGAATTAGCACAGAAAAATGGATACTTTATGTGGTTACACCCATAATTCACCAGTGCTCAGCTTTTAGTAAGTAATATAAACTCCCTTACCAGTCTACTAGAAATTACAAAAAAAAGAAAAAAAANAAAAAGATCCATCTCTACAGATATTAAAGCTTTCAAAAAACCTTTTTAAGAATGTGCTTTCCTGAATATCTCCATTTGCATTAGAAATACATAGATTAGGTTGGACTGAATCATAAAGCACCTTTTGTCATCCTTTTTGTTCAGTCATGGTTAAATGCAGCAGTTCCAGGTCACACACTGTGACTTTCAGAAGAAAAGAATAAGGAGTCTTTCAGTACACGTGCCCATTTATGAAAATTAGGATCCTTAGGGAAAGAACTTTTCCTGCTTTCTGAACTGATGTCACTAGTTTGTTCCCACATACCTCTGTGTTGTGACTAATTAAGAGAATAAGCACTTTAAAAGGTTCAAACAATGGTAAATATTTTTGTCAGGCCATAGTGTCTTAAATAGATCTGTTGCATCATCTGAGCAATGAGGACTCAAAAACAAGAGCATGGGAGACATAAGGAGAAGAGAAAGAGTAAGTTTGGATCAACAAAGCTGCATATTTTTTATTCATTAATTTCTTAAATCTCATGCTTTTCTAATCTGTGTTCATAATGAGGTACAGAGGCAATAAATAGGCAAATAATATATCATCCATGATGAATTCCTACCCATTTCTTTTCTCTGGAAGTTGGAGCTTATACATTTCCTACAGGGTAGATGAAGAAATTAATCTCTTCAAACCACTTCCATGCAAGTAGTTGTTGGCCATGTTCTGTGTTTTAGAACTCAGAAAATAATGATCACAGTGATAAGGATATAACTTGGCCCCTCATGATATTTATTACATACACAAAATTCAGACCTAAATTGCCTGCATAGTTTTTGCATCCTGATTTTGTGCCAGAGGAAGTAAAAGCTGGAAATGTTTGGCAATAAATGGGCAAAAATCCCATATGCAGTGACAGACCCAATGAACATCCCACTGAAAGCAGGGAAGAAAAGAGTGAGAGGATTAAAAATGCCTCTTGTAGAGGGAAGATGGACTTGCCTGAAAGTACAATATTATATTCTGTGAAAAGCCTGGGCAACCTCTATTAGCACTGCTGATGAGATAAAGGTGGTGTTTTTCCTGAGTGCAACGGAGGCAAAAACCTACAACTTGCAGTGCAGACTGAAAGCTTTTGTTAAACCAGGAGACAAAACATTTACTGATAACATGGGGGAAAAACCTCCAAATTCACTGGTGATTTGAAGAGCATTTCAGTTTTGATAAGCAGAATAAAAGGCAGTAGAACCTTTCTGAATTTGAGGTTCCATTAGGAAAATGAACAGAGTGTTGCCAGCTTGGCCAGAGTTTAAAGCATGGAGAGCCTCAGTAGTGTGTTATATGCAGAAGGAAGCAATCCAAAAACACCTGTCTGCTGGGGCTTTTTATACCCTAAACTGGCCCCTAGAATTTGATCTTTAATTTTTATCACACTATACTTCAGCAATATCATATGATCACCTTAGCAAATTAACCAGAGGTCAAGCCAAAAGTACAATATAGGCACTATTTAAATTGCCCATGCGTTGCTTTGGAGAGGCAGAAATTTGTAAAAATAACATTTTCTTGTGAAATTTTTCTTGGACCACTTTTTCTTGCTTGTATGGGAATTTTTGTTACCAATACAGTAAAATCCAGCTACTCAAATAAAATCAACAAGCAGTTTCATTAACCAACTGTTCATTTTATTTTAACCTAAAATTGTTTTTTCTTCATGCTGATACTTGATAAGAGCCAGATCATTCTATCTGGGGATAAACAATTGATTTAACTGATAGCTGTGCCTCTGCAAGGCCTCAGACAGCAAAGGGTATCTGAACAAGTTTCTTGGGCCTCCTGTATGCAGCAGAGCCAGAAGCAGGTCCAAATGAAGGTGTAAGTTGGTATTGAGACAATAAATAACAAAATTCATCTTTTCACTAGGGCCTGATGTTCTTGGAATGTTTCATTACTACATGATTAAAGAATGGCCACATTGATTTGCTTATCAGAGCATCCTCTATTGATTAATTGCATCAAATCTGAGGGAGGGCTGAGAGTGATGGTGAGGAGGAATGAAAACACAGAGAAGGAGTTGTATTCAAAAAGAGCTGAAATTAATGTTCTTAAAAAGCTTTTTCCATAGCAAGATTGGGTGCAAAGGTCTGAATTATCATCCCAGTGCTCTGCCAATATCTCAGGAAGGAATCTGGAAAGTCTCCACGTTTGTGTTTGTGTGGTTGGTCCTTTCCACAGAGCTGAGTGTCCCAGTGACAAATCAGTCTCTCCAAATCAGATGTTATTTATCTGTATGTGTATTCTGAGAGCTTTCTGTATGTGTGCACCTACCCTACCCACCCTTACCATCCTCAGGACCTGTGAAATTCCCTCTGGTCCATCCCAGCAGCAAATAGGGAAGTGCAAGAGAGGAATTCTGAGGGTCTGTGTGCTCTGCTCCTGGTACCACCTTGTGCTTTAGATGTCTGCCATGTTTGTATACAGAGTTACACAGAGAGAATGGATATAAAAATAGATCTAAACTGTAACCACGGAAGAAGAATAATTCACCTCCTCAGTCCTTCTAGTACTAATTTTTGCATTAATTTATTACTTAACCTTCTCCTTATCATTTACTTTTATGTTGAGTTTTCCACTTAGTTATGCCTCTGATTAATTTTTTTATAGATGCAGAAATGACAAGCTTTTCAAATGTTTGGGGTTTTTTTAGCAGAGTTTATTTGCCAGATTGGCCTTCTTCCACAAAGTCTAACAACTCCAATGCTCAGAACTTGTTAGGACTGATTCTTTTCTAACAATATCCATGCATTCAGGGCTGTAATTAATTCTCCTAGAAAAAAAAATCTATGCAGTTGATAGCTTTAAAAATTTATAACATGGATAAGCATCACATGGCTGGCTATGAAAAGAGGATATTAATCACAATATTTAGATTAGATTATAGATGCAATTGAACTTTTTTCTCCCTTGCTTCAACCATTATGTTTAGAACAGTCACTGCTCTGCTATTCTAGCACAGAAAAAAAAAACATGTTTAATTTATGCAGTGGAAAAGGCTTGGCCTTACTTTCAAGATCATCTCATAGATTTTATAAACATGACTCAATGAAGAATATAGGCTTGAAGACAAGAATTACCCTTAGTTTAAGATCCAACAAACCTCTAGAAGAAGATAAATCTGAGAGGGGGAAGACAGCAGACCCGTTTGATGGAGGCAACTCCACCATGTTAGTTGAAATCCCAGGCTGCCTTTCTGAAGCATGGAATCCATGACCCTTGGGAGCATCACTGTGGAGCTGGTGCTGAGCTTTTGTCTCAGGCCTAGCCCTGCTCTCTTGGCAGACAAAGGGGACACTCCTGAGATCCCCAAAAGAGATCACAGCTATCCCACATTGCTGCTTTTGCTTCTCCATCTCTAACAGTCTCTCAGTCTCTCTGAAGTAGGGTAAAAAAGGTTTTATTTTTGTTGTGGTTTAAACATTCATTTGCTCACACACACACACACACACATACACGGGATGGGGAGAGAATCGGAAAAGAGGTAACACCCAGAGACTGATATAAAGGCAGCTCAATGGAACAAAAAATACTTATAATGATAAAAAAATGTACAAAAGGAGGGATGTGCAATCCGTTCATCACCTGCTAATTTGTGTGCAGCCATTCCCTGAACAGTGGGCTGCAAGCCCCAGGCAACTTCCCCAGCTTTCTATGCTGAGCGTGGCACCATATGGCCCAGGATATCCCTTTATCCAGTTGGGATCAGCTGTCCTGGCCTGCCTGTGTCCCCTGCCAGTGTCTTGTGCCCTCCAGCCCCATCACTGCCAGGCCTGAAAAGCCCTTGACTTCATTTAAGCTCTGCTCAGCAACATCTAAAACAACAGTGTGCTATCAACCCCATTCTCACTAAATCCAAAATACAGCACTGTATAGCCAGTAGGAAGAGAAGTAACAGCTGAAACCAGGACACTTCTCCAACTGGCTGATGGATTGTTGGGAGTTCTTCCCAAAACAAGCCCATGTTTATCCTGAATCTGAGAACAGGCTTTCATAACAGTTTTACTCAGTAGCAGGGCATGGCATCTTCAGCAGAGATTGCTGGGGTGGTTTTTCAGGTGTTTTTTTTTACCTGGAAATACCCATTTGCTAAAATGGCCATGGGCTTAAATGATATTTCAAATGAAACAGAGATAGAAACCAGTGTGAGAACCTCACAGCTAAAACACTTGACAGAGCAGAGATGAAGCAGGGCAGAAGCTGCTGCAGTGCTTTACACACCAAGCTATCCATCAGCAGGCTGTGCAGCAGCCACTGCTGTGCTCAGTTACTCACCCAGAGGGAACAGGCCTCCTAGTCTGGATGTGGGAAACAGCAGATCCAATGCCTAGTTCAAACACCTGCTTCCTCTCTCTTGTTTTTCCTAATAAAACTCTGAACAGCTTCCTTTCCTTAGGAAGCATAAAAGCAATCGTTGATAATTAACAGGATAATTTTCTAAGTCAAAACCCTCAATGTAATTCCTAAGTCTCTTCTTCTATGCCATCACAGATGCAGGTAAATAACATTTTTGCCAGTCAAACCTTTTGCTGTGGAATTATGCCCCTGAGGTAGAGCAAGCTTGTAAACAAAAAGTTCTTCAGGGGATTTCAGCATCCCTCAGCAAAGTCAGGACATTTCTATCTCTGCTATCAGCTTCTTTAGCTGTACAATTTATCTTGTGTTGCCCAAAGAAAGAATGATAAGAAATGCTTGGGGAACAACCACATGTCTTTGGGCTAACTGCAGGTGTTAAAGCTGCAGGTTTCCCCTGAAAGCCATCTTCAAAATGATTCCAGGTGAGTTCTGGTTGTAAACTTCTGTTTTACTAACATGGGCTGAGCCACATTAGAAACCTATAATTCCTTTTAACCAACTATTTCTGTTTAGATGTCATCAATGTTAAATAGTCTCAGACACAACAGGTTGGTAAAGGGTATAAATCAGCCTAAAGTCCCTAGCTCTCTTTCCAGTCATAGCACTGCAGTTTTCTGGGCTTTGGGATGTTTTCAGTCTGATAAAAATTAGTTTTTGAGGGATGCATCTTATATTTTCCTTTGAAATATAAGTATTGGAGTAGGTAATGAGCAGAAAAGGCAAATGAATATGCTTAAAGGCTTTTTATTCAATATGTAGCTTGGTACTAAACCATTATTTCAACTTAAATGTAGCAAATTACTTTTTCTCAACTATAAGCACCAATTTTTTTTCTGAAGATTTTTGTCATATGCTTCCTACCTTACTAGTGAGCACATGTTATTTGCTCTCCATGGGCTGTTTTAATGGCCACCCAATGGGGTGATATATCACCTTATTTATTACATCTGCATCTGGTCAAACAGTTCCTGAAAAAAAATCATTTATTGAAAGAGTTTAGCCTTTTTTTTTTCAGTTCTACAAAATATCCATGAGGAGAATGTGACTTTTATTACTTCATTCCTTATTCATAAGTGTTTGTCAGATCACTTATGTGAACAAATTGTTGCCTGTGGAATTTTCTCAAATCTTCCAATCATTCCTTGCCATCTGGTCAAGAAGGCTGGCTTCATTAGTCACACAGTCTTATTTCTATCTTTGATATGCAATAGCCATCCTCTTGGAGCCCGAGCTGGGGATGTCCAAGGTAAAGGCAGAATTCATTACAGCCTGAGTTGCCTCGCAGTGGATCTGCAATGGACTCTCAGGAGCACACAGAGTGATAAATATCCACTGAGGGAAAGCTCTAATAAACTGAGTTCAGAGAAACTGCCTAGAATTTACTTGGAAATGTTCTGAAATATCTTTCTTCTTGGTGGTTTTTTTTCTTTTTTTCTTTTTTTTTTTTTTTTTTTTTGTTTTTTTTTTTTTTTTTTTTTTTGGTTGTTGGTGTTGGTGTTGGTGTTGTTGTTGGTTTTTTTGTTTTGTTTTGTTTTGTTTTTTTTACTTTCCGCAGAAGGAAATCTTTCTGTTTTCCTACATGTATTGAGTTTTTGTGCTCAGCCCACTCCTGAAAGGAACAGCAAGGTGTGCTGCTTGTCTGGAATGCATCTGCTTTCTTTGCAAGTCCTACATGTACATATGGAGATGTGTTTGGGTCCTGGTGTGAGTTGCAGTAAGTGTACACTGGACCATGAATTCATTGCACTTCTCATCTGATCTGTGTGGCAGCTGAGGCAGTAAGTC
Source organism: Chaetops frenatus (assembly GCA_013400775.1). Lineage (NCBI taxonomy): Eukaryota > Metazoa > Chordata > Aves > Passeriformes > Picathartidae > Chaetops > Chaetops frenatus. Next base: position 212,364 of record VZTR01007315.1, read on the forward strand.
TCTAGCCAGGAATGCTCATCAAAATAAATCTATATTACATATTTAGTAATATACCTCTGGACACCCTTCCTACAGTGTTATATGGAGACATTGCTTCACATTTCTCACAGAGGTCTCCACTTAAACTCTCTGCTCTCTTCTGTGACCCCACCACTGCTGGGAGGGGAGGAAGCAGGAGCTGCCTCAGCTCTCCTGCCCATGAAGATCTGTCCTGCTGGGGATGCAGGGCTGTGTCCTTACTCCTTGCCTTTCCCTGTTCATCTGCTGCTGCTTTATTGACTGCCCTGTCCATCATTCAGATGGATTATGAAGAACACTTGCCAAAGGAAATGTCACTTTACCTTGTTCTCTGGCTGAGATTTTAAAGCATTTCACCACCTAGTTCTCTCAATGCTATTAATAGATTATAATTTCTTGTTATATATCTTTTTCTATTAAACATTTTCATTTAGAATTCACACCTGGAGGTTTTCATTTGCTTTTCTAATGGCTCATTAGAAAGTGAATATCATGGTTAAGGAAATGGTTAGGGAATATAATATGTCATGTGAGCTAGGTGTAGCTGATAATTACCATGTGCTAATGCTGGAAGGGCCTGGCTGCTTTCTGAAGAAGCCAAATCAGAGGAGACACACCACAGATTTCCCTGTCTGTGTTTATCCTGTCACTGAGGTGTGAGCAGGGAGCCTGGACGTCCTGCACTGTTGGTAAAAGCAGATTACCTCCAGGCATGAGACTCAGGCTACAGAGTCAGGAATTATCTCTTGGTTAATTCTTCTGGAAAAGACAAATAATAGCAGTGTTCAACAAATAGCAGCAAACAGTGTTTAGTAAACAGTAGATGGTAGTTAGTAAATAATGGTTTTTATGAAAACACCAGAAGTCTGAATGTTGTACCTATGAATGAGAGAGCCTGGCTTAGAACTCTGTGCTTTTGTCCTGCTCCCTTGGGTTGCTATGCTGTTCAGGGACTCCTGGATTCCAAAAGGAGGGGTTCAGCACCTGGATCTTTGGGAGGGAAGGACTGGGCTGTGACACTGCTTGAATTCCAGGGTAACCTTGGATCACATCTCCTTGGTGTCCCACAGGCTGTGTGTGAGCCTGCTCCCAGGGCTCAGCCAGGGCTCCTGCTCCAAAACATCTGTCACCCCCCCCACACACCATTCTGGTAGCTCTGTCTGTTCTAGTCTGCACATGGTGCATTCTTTCATACTACACCCTAAAAACCAGAATCTTCTACAGGTTTATTTTGGATGCTCTTGGTACACATATATTAGCAGTTTGTTAGTTTGAGAGAGGAATATAGTTCGAAATATCATTTCAAATTAATACATTTTGTTACTCAAGAACAAATTAAAACACAGTGGGGGCCCAGTTTAGTTGGTAAATAAAAAATGTCAATGGGACAGAGCAAGGAGTAAGAGGGGATAAGAAAGATGAGTGTGAAACTGTAACAATGCAATAGATGGATCCTTGACCAGGGGCTTAACAACCAGTGGTCCAAATCCAATAAATTTTATCCACAGGGTTAGCAGAAAACTATTGCCAGTGAAAAACAATTGAATCTGCCTCAGGGCAAAAGACAAAAAACCTCATCACACACAGAGCTTCAACATAGGACTCCAAAGATTCTTCTGTCACAGCTGAGCTCAAGGCTTTGATGTATCACCCAGTCCTGTAACCCCTGTCCTAATGAATTAATAATTAAAAAACTTATAATGGGAATACCGAGACAGTTATCAGGTTACCAGAAGGATTAGGATGAGCCTGATTAATATGATCTTGGAAAAAGTCATAGATGTTCAGAGTGTGTTCATTCCCTGTGTGGTCCTTCCCATCCTCTTTCAGAGAATTCTGTTCCTGTATAATGAGGTCACATCAGCCCTCTCAGGGCAGTCCTGGGCAAAGGCAGCCAGGGCTGAGCCAGCTGGGAGGGATTTGGGTCACTGCTCCTGAGTTCCTGTGTTCCTGGCTGGGGCTTGGTTCAGCCTGAGCTCAGGGACCACAGAGGAGGGCTAACATCTAACCCCGGGCAGCAGGGTGTTCTGAACCACAGAACAAACCCTCCCTCCCTCCAGCAATGCTGATCCTCTTCCCTGTGTAAGGACTGGGGCACTGGAAGAGCTCTGAGCTTGTAGGAGCAATTATAACTCAGTATCATTCAGCAGAATTGATGCTGTTTTGGAATGGAGAGAATTTCTTCATGATCATCTGGCAGCAAGAGAATCCACTCTAACTTCCTCATTTATTTATTAGATCCTGAAGTGGTTAATTCACTTAACTGCTTTCTGGAAATTATTGAGGTTACTGTTGGTTATTGTTTTCATTGCTAACCTCTTCTGTATTGGAATAATTTTTAATATTGTTTCCCACTGCTGCAGTTAGGTTAACATACACTTTTAAATTAAAATATAGATGCATTCGATTCTCTTGGATGCTTAGCACAGCTCTCTGCTCCCTGTGAAGCTCAAGGAGTTTCTTATTCTCAGTGTGAGCCAAGGGGAGGGGTCAGCCTTTAGGGGACACCTGATGTCACCACTTTCCCTCTTTTTCTTCCAGCAAGTCCTTACAGACAACTGAGCCTCACCTCCACATCTCTCTCATTCCTCAAACACCAGAAACTAAGGCAATTCAGTGTCACTAGAAAGGGTCTACTGAAAACTTCTGGAGGTTTAACAGCATAGTTAAATAGGATAATAATTTAATAGGAGAATTTTCATGTTTATGTCATTTTGCATGTTGGTAAGATTTTCTGAGAGGTAAGATTTTCTGTGAGGTAAGATTTTCTCCTCTGCAAGACAATGCCATAAATATAACACAAGAAGCTAAACCTGCCAAAGGTATGCATGTCTAGGGAAGGAGGAGAACTAACACAAATACTGCTCTGTAAATAAACTCAGGGCTTTGGGTTCTTTTGTTGTTGTTGTGACTTGGTTGGTTTTGGTTTGGGGTTTTTGTTTGGTTGGTTGTGTTTTGGTTTGGTTTGTTTGGTTTGGTTTCCAGTCAAGTCCTGGCTTTTGTTTTTCATAACTTGGAACTAGGGGGTTATCTTCAGTGGGACATTATTTTTGTTAGCTCTAGAGTTGACACACATTTTACATAATGCTGGATGCAAGAGTTATAATGACAACAACTGCCAGAGAAGCACTAGAACTGTGGCTTAGACATAAGGTTAACAGGTTAGCCTTCTATGGAAATGCATAACTTTTAACCTTGACAGTGTTGTTTTTACTTTATTATTTTGTTTTATTTTTAAATTTTTAATGTAATTCTTTTCTTTGTTTCATTTTCTAGTGGGGCATGAGCAAAGCTCTGGTAAGCAACTGAATCTGTACCTGGAACTAGAATTACATAAAATATTTTCTGTATATTTTTAAGGGAACTAGAAATTACATAAACACAACTAAGAAGGTGTATCCCAAGGAAGAAGCCAGATGATACCATTTACTTATCTAGATTTTATAAAGCATTTCTCTAGTGTTAAAAATCCTTTCTTGTTATGGAGAGGTCAGATGGATTAAGCAAAGTTGGATGACATGAATTCTTTTCAAGCTTGAAAGATTAATTGATCATAGTGTATCAGTCTGAAAGAGATAATAGTCCTGATAATTGAATTCATTTCATTTCTTCTTTAAAAAAATATAGATGGATACAGGAGGAAGGATATAAAATTTTGCCCTAACTCAATCCTACAGTTAGAGAAAGTTTCCTGGGTTTCACTGAAATGGCCCCATTTTACAGCCAAACATGAGATCCACTGTGTAATTTCTCATATCACATCTGGGGTAAAAAGTGAATAATCAGGTCGTGGAGTTGGTTTGCCTGTGCTTTATTATTTTGTTTGATATTTATAAAAAATGTATTTTTAAATATGATCCAGTCATTTTGAGGAAGATGTTCCTCCTAGCTCTTTAAACCCCTCAAAGCTTCAAAGGAGATATTTGGCAAGTGTACACACGTAAAATCAGTTCTTGCTCTGGAAAATTCATTACTAGTTCTTATTCTTTACAGATACATAGGGAAAAATACCCAATTGCAGTCTACCTCTGCAACTTTATCAAAACCAGTATTTCATGGACTTAATAAATTAATTTGGCCATACAGAATGTAGCTGACAAAAGTGCCACTAAAAATTCTATATAAAGTTTTATGCTGAAGGAAATTTAAATGCCTGAGCTATAAATGTCTACCTAAGAGGGTCTGGAGAAAATGCTGACAGGCCCCAATCTCCAGTGATGCTGCCAAGTGCTGTTATAATTAGCTCTTTGGAAGCAAGGAATTGTTCATTTCTGCAAGCAGAGTATAACCCTGCGTGCAGACCAGGTCTCTTAATTTGAGACTGAGCATTATTTCAACACTTTGACTACTTAAGAAGAAAAAGAAGCTTTTGGTGGAGGACTTTGGTGCTGAATAAACACCCTCAGGTCTAGACTTTGGGTTGCCTTACTCAGCAGAAAGTGGCAGGAGTTGGAAAGATGTGAGCGTTTTCAGCTCATTTACGATGTAGTTTATGAAATAAACCTATGGGCAGACATTTAAATGAGCAAACTGCTGAGGAAAAATGGGTTCTCATGCAGCATTTCAGCTCGCAGGGTGTTAGAGTCAGTAAGAAAATCACTCCTTTTTCTTTGAAAATTAAGAGAGAAATGCATGTAGCAAAAGAAGAGCCCAACACTGGACAAGGCAGCATTGGAATAAGGGAAGAGCACAAGATCTCTCTTAATATGGAGATCCAGTAATATTTTGTGATATTTTGTACTATTCTGTCAATATTAACAGCTTTTCCACCACAGCAAGAAAAGGGTTTAGTGTTCTTATCCTGCTTCTGCTAGTCTCACTCCCTTTGCAAGCTAGACCCTAAATTATCTATTAATGAAACACATATGCAAATATTTTTGACACCTAAGGGTGTATTAGAAGGCTGAACGAGTGCTATACATCCCTGTCCACAAAGTGGAGTATACATTCTCTTTTTTAGACTTCCTGAGAAATAACAGGTCCAAATGTAACTGCAATATAAATGAAGAAAGACATTAGGGCTGGTAGAGTTGAGTTATTCTAAAAAAAGAAATAATTATATCTATTTTTGTACTTGGGGCAAAATTTTCCATGTTTCCTACAGCTGAGACACTGTTCTTAAATTAGCAATTGGCTGCCAGTGTGTCCCATAGAAAATCATGGAAAAACTCACCTTATAAATAATCCATAGTGGTGAAATTAGAGGTATAATTATAAAGACAGATATTGGAAAAATAAAAAAAAGTTAAATTTGATGGTTAGACAATAGCTGCAGCTATGAAATTCTGCATCTCATTTTAATGGTTGCCTCCACCACTAACATTATTAACTGTATATTACTGTTGTAAAAGCATCCTCTTTGCCTCACTTAAATGGGTTTTCTCTGAGCTATAAGTAACAGACAGCCGCGAGGACATTTTGTGTCCAACACAAACCAATTCTAAACAAAGTTGTAATGTCACAAGGGGCAGGGCACTTCATTTGGCTTTTCTGTGATCCAAATCAGGCTGCTCTGGGGCTGCTGTGCTAATGAAGAGTTTAAGTTCCTGCAGCTGCAAGTGCTGAAGACACCTCAGCTGTGCACTCATGGTCATCATTGCCCACAGATATCCCACCAGTTCCTACTCCTGAGAGCCAGGTGGGAAAGCAGCTCTGAACATCTACATCAAAAATTCATTGCTGGCACCACCAAATCAGGGCTCTTGTGCACTGTGAGTGGTCTGAGGGCAACAAATAGAAATTTATATTTGGAATCCATTGCCCTGGGTGCTAATCTGGAACAGAAGGTGAAACACAGACTGGGAAGATGGCAGTAACAAATTTCCTTAACACAAAAACGTGAAGATAAAGCTGACAGTTACCCAGCTCTTGCAGTCTAGAGGCAGTCATTCCAGTGACATCTGTACATCTCTCTACCTTTATGCAGATGCAATAGCTAAATTTCAACAAAGCAACACATTTCTCAGTGAAGGGAGGGCAAACAGTGGCCCGCAGGCTGTCTCTGGTCATAGAACTGTCACGCTGTGAAATCCCACCTCCCCTTCCCAAATGCACAGGTGACCATCATTTACCCTGTTCACTCCTCTCTTTCTTGGTTCCCCTGACTGGGGACTGCCAGTCAGCTGTGCCTCCTCATTTAATCTGAAGCTCACCATCTACAGCTGCTGCCAATGAGCCAAACCTTCCCCAGGTCCCTCAGCTGAAAGACTTCACAAATCACACCCAAACTATAAAAGCACCAGCAACAAGAGGGCTATGTTGCTCAGTCCTCTGGATTTTTGTGGTGGAAATGCCTCCTGTTGTCTTCTAAAGGTATTTCTTTTTTATACTGTTGTTTTATGGATTCCTGGTTTTGAGTTCAGTATTGCTGCTTTCATAAATTAGTCCTTTTGTAATTTCTAGATTTTAAAAGATAAAGCTGAAAAAATATGGAAAGGTTGTTTTAAATTTGAAGAAGAGGGGAGGGGAATTTCTTGTCATTGTTCAGTTGTTTATATTTTTAATTGTGGTTTGGGAAAGTTACCTGCTGTGACTTGTGCCCCCTGGAGCCTGGCCTAGCTCCAGCCTGACTGTGGAGTGAATAACAGGGCGGGTAGATAGGGTATCACAGAGCACCTTTATGCTCGTTTTAGGCTTTCCTTTCTGCCCCACACAGTTACCTCTCTGATGGTGGTTCCCAGGCTGCCTCCTGGTGCTGCTTCTTGCCTTCCTGCTGTGCCTGTGCCCCCCTCCCAGGGTGGGTGGTGAGGGGCTGGTGTGCATTGCAGAGCTGCCCATCTGCAATGGAAGAGCTGGGGGGCCCTGCCAGAGTTCTGAGGTATTCAGCTTTGAAGGTGGAATTGGGGCTCAAATTTAGGAGCTAGAGGGGTGATAAAATCTTCCAAGTTTATCACCAGACAGTAAAATTGGTACAACCCCTGTGTCTGCTCCTTTCTGGTGGAATAACATGCTTTAGCTCATGACTTAGCATATGAATGAAATCCATACCTGCTTTACGTGAACCTGTTGGTATTTGCTTGAGGTTTTTTTTCCCCTACTCTTGTCTGCATATAAATCACTCAGGTGATGCTGCTGAGAGATCCTGTAGCTATATTTAATGATGAAAACATGTGTTTTTTTAAGCTAATTATCTCTGCCACCCTCGAAATTCAGATGAAGTTTCTGCTTCTGAAGAATAATGTATTTTAAGCTGCACACTTTAGGGGTTGTTGTTGTCTTTCAGATCTGTTTCTTTTTCCTCATGTAGCAACATAAGGGTATTTTCTAACTGAGCACCTCTTTGTGAGGTAAAAGGGAGGACTGTGGTGATTATATCCAGTCAAATAGCAGGACTGTAGCCTGAAATGTATATATTATATGCAAGTGTGTTGAGAGGCACTGAGAGAATCTTGTAAACAGAGCTGCCCATATGTTGCATCTTGAACACTTGTAACAATCAAGCTGATTGGTTTTCTCCCCTCTCTTTGTCTGACAGCACTCACAAGGATTCATGATTTTTTCACTGATAAAGCTCCTGAAACTTTCTTTTCATTTTTGTGAAAGTATAGAATAAAAGCACATTCAAGACAGCATTTCACAGAACAGTTGAGCTCCCAAGGGGCTTAGTTTCTTAGGGCTGGCAGATGATAAAGGAAGAATCTTGTTTTGATGAAAGAATTTGGAGAATCTGAATGAATAATGACAACTTTTACGTATAGAAGCAAGAATGTTTTTCTCTGGTTTTTGACCATGGATGAATATCTTAAAGCTTGTCATCAAGATAAGTGGTTTGAAACTGTATTAATGATTAAAGTGAAAGGAGACTGTGGGAGGCAGGAGAGGAAGAAAAAGGGAATTCATACAGTGTTGTGGGTGGCTTTTTTCTTTTCAAGAGCTTCATAAAACATAAAGGTGATAAATACAGGGTAAGGACAGAACAGTTGAAACATTCTGATAGAAAGAAGAAAATATGGTTTGACATTTACAGAACATCCACAGAGCTGGGCTGAAGAGTAGGAGTATGCAGCACATCTGAATGGCAAGAGCAACAATCTACCTTAATTGGAGCCTTTAGGCATGTAAAATTGTACCAGGAATTGTGTTCCAAATATTGGGATAAATGGAGCCATAACTGAAAGGAAGCTGATAGGAAGAAGCAGACAGTGAAGGCAGCTAAGAAATGGGAGCTGTAAAGTAACAAGAAAGGGTAATGGAGGCAGGCAATTGGCAAGTTAGAAATGGAGAAATAAAAAAAAGATTTTGTCAATAATTTCTTTTTACAGGGTGAATCAGAAAGGGAGGGTTATTTTTTTTTTTTCTTAACACCACTTGGCATTAGTAGAACTTGAGTGAGCAACTCTACTTTTCCACCAGTCCCACTAGGGAGAGAATCAAGCCTGACATAAGTAATCTATTTGGTTTTCATCTATCCTGTTCTCCCAGTAGACTTTCTTTGTGGAGTTGAACAAAACCAAGAGAAAAGTCAAGTGTACTAAAGTCAGAATTGTGCTGAAAGAAACAGGAAGCAGTGGGTTTGAGCTATTTCTGTGTTTAATTGTGTAGAAGACAGCACAGTGTTTGGCTTATTGTAATGCTGTGGATTCTAATGTTAACTGTGTGACTTTTCCAAGTTACTGCTACTATTTTTTTCCCCTTCTTTCATATTTAGGCTTTCCTATGCATTACTCCCAGAATTCTCTTCTTTTTTGCTTAGTGAAACTCTACCAGCTTTATTGGTGGTTAAACAGAAGATAGAGATCATCTTTAACTTTATTTTCTATCCTGAAGGGTAATTTTAACAATTTAACCCATTTGTGCAAAGGAAAGAAAGTAATGCAGCAGAAGTGACGCTAAGAAGGAAAACTGTGCTGTTATTAAAAGTACTATCAGATTAAATTAGTATTTTCACAAATAACTGCTCTCATCTTTAGAGCCCCCTCACGTTAGAGTGAGCTCTGAGCACCCCCCTATGTCAGAAATCTTTGCAGTAACTCTTTTGGGGAGTATCAATAAGCACACTGGAGCTTTTCCTTCAGCAATGTGCTACTGAGGATCATCTACCAATCATGAGTGTCTTATCTGCATGCAGTTAAACCAAAGCACATGCTGGTGTGAGAACCACAAGCAGTGTTTTGTTAATGGTCTTTCATGGATGTGTTCAAAATAAAACCATCAAATCCTGCTACAATAGGGTCAGATTCTAGCTCTGTTTTGTATGCAAAAGGCCTGTGAGGGAGGCTTGCTGACTACATCAGAAATCTTAAACCTGGTGACAAATGACATGTTACACAAGCACTCATTGCATGAGTTTAGAGATGCCACTGGGTTTGAGATCAGGAGGGACTGTGAATATCAGCTATTGAAGCTTTCTGCTTCATAGACACCATAGAAATCTGACCCAGCAATTCCTGTGTGAGGCCCATCACTTCTAGTTAATCTGGAATGCAAGCTTTGGATGCTTAAATGGATTCAAAACTTAATGTGTGATGATCTGCATTCTTCATCACATTAAATTTGATGGGGAAGATAACATACCTGTGTAACAAATGCAGCATACGTTTGTTTAAATTTGATATATTGTTCTTCAGCCTTCAAGAATCTGAAGAAGTGCTAGAGCAGCTCATTTACCTGAACAGTTCTAGTTTAATATGGCAGCTACTCTTTCACATATCTACAGTGCTATGCATCATCTGGGTTCAGTGCCTATGGGGGATCTCCCAGCTGTGCCTCAGAGCTGCACCCTTTGAAGGTGATCTCTCTGTCCATGGAGGCTGCACCATCCCCAGCCTCAGCAAAACCTGCCTGGGCTTCTTTGAAGGTAATGTGGTCTGTAGCTGGAGGCAGTAAAACAGAGCTCTCAGCAGAGCCTCTTGTACTCCCTGCTGCAAAAGTCAGCTCTGTGGGTGCTCCAGGAGGATCAGACAGCTTGCTGACTCTCCCTTCCAGTGCAGGCTGCCTCTCAGCATGGGAAAGCTTAGCTCTGTGTTTGCTGAGCTTGTCCTTGCTCCATTATCATCACAATATGAGTATTGACAGTCCTGTTATTTGACATGCTTCCAAACGAGTATTCTGGGATTTCTATTTTTTTCAGTCTTCAAAACTTGGCTTGGCTTATCCTGAGCAGCAAAAGTTAGCATTGTTTTGTGCAAGTGGAGGCATGAAAATGATAGAGCATCATACCTGGTGGTGCTTCCTGACAGGTGACTCTGTGTGGAGCAGTTGTGTGAAGTGGGCATTTTCAGTAAAGTAATGACACAGCTGGACTTCATGTGCATAGTAGATATTTAAATACTTAGCTAAAGCTTGCTGATGTCTCTGTGTGACTGTGAAGTTCATACATTCAGCTGTCACAAGTGATTTGTTTAAAGACTTTTTGTCAGGGACTGCCCAATGTTACTGTGATGGAAGGAGAGTTCAAAACTCCATTGATTTTATGTGGCAGCTTTTAAACTCTCTTGATCAGTATAACTACCCTGGAGGGTCAGTAATGCTTAGTTTGTTGTGTAATTCTTCACATTTGGCATCATCCACTGAAATTTTTTACCTGCAGTCATAGCTAAGTACACCTGTGAACTTGTTAAAAATATTAAATTCAAACTATAGTTTTTTTGGATGAAGGGTTGAAAAATCAGAATCAGCTAAAAAGTGAAAGGATGCATTATAACAAGACCTGAAGTAATTTAAAATCTGGATCAAAATCTTTTGTCCAAGTGCACTTGAGAGTGTCAAACTGAAGCACATTAAATTCTAGGTGAGAAGATGGAGCATGAGGCATTCAGAAGGGAGCAGATTCTATGACTTGAGAATGCTACAGAAATCCCTCATATTTACAAAAGTCTTCAGTTGCAGGGATTTAGTACCCAATGATAACCACCTGATCAAGTGTGGCAAAAAAATTGTCTATATGCCATATATGGTTTTTATCTAAACAGTTGTGTTATATTTTGAACTTGTAAATGAGTTATGTTTATTGAACAAGAAGAGCTTTTTGAGTGGGAGTATTCCATGTTATGTGTTTGGGGTTTTCTTTCTTACTCTCATTTCTTTTTTAGTTAGCAGGGTAGGGAGTACTAACTGCTGAGTTTGTTAATTTAATAGACGTTAGAGACAGAGTCACTCAGGCAACAATATAAAATAAACAGCAAGACTGTAATAAACACATTGCTGTGTTAGGCATACATGGAAGAAAATGTGAAAATAACAATGCAGTAGGTGTATCCCTCACAGGCTGCTGAGTCTTCTGTCACAGCAATTAAAAAAAAAAATCAATGGCAGACAGAATGAGAAGAGGTGAACACAGAAACATCATCAGTAATGATGGGCATGCATGGGAGTGTGCTGGAGCCAGGCTGGGAGGTGTTTTCATAGGGAAGATGCAGCTGCTTTTAGAGGATGAATCTGGTTCCTGTATGAAGATTTGGAAGGGGCCAGCCTGCAGTTTCTGCATTAACCCTCTTCGTGTACAGCCAGCTCACGTTTGAGGACATGTGGAAGAGTCTTTGAGAAAGAACAAGATGTCATGTGCTATTCAGCCATGAGCTGTGGCTGCTCCCAGGCACCCTGCCCCTGGCTCTGCCAGCTCCTCTGGGCTGTGCTCTCTGTGCTGCTGGAGGCAGGAGCAATGTGGGTGTTTTTGCAGCACAGGGGAGGCTGTCTCATTTAGCAGGTACAATATCTACACCTCCTGCTCTGTAGCCACCACTCGGGGTGGGGGGGAGGCAGCTGAACTCTGCCATCCTTGTCCTAGCAACTTGTAACAGCTCTAACTGTTAAGTAGCAGGAGGACAGGGGAAAGATACCAGACTAAAGTGATAAAGATCTAATTAGAGGTGTTTCCTCCCCGTTTCCCGGTGTGGGACATTTATTCCTCAAGATCTGTATCAGTAGGAGTGTCTGAGAGCAGGCCACTTGATGCTGACAGGCACAATCTTCCAGTCCAGGCTGTCCAGGCACAGCAGTCCTTGGCAATCCTGTTTCTTCCAAAGCTCTTGATTCATGCAGGGTGTTTTGTGCTCTTTGTGAGCTCAAGGCTCACACCTTCCTGAGAGGGAGAGAATGTTGTAGGTGTACAGTGAAAACAGGAGAGAGATGCCCGGTTGCTAAGGATCTAATATAATTTCTAATTGATGGGAAAAAACTTTGTGGGTTTTCATCATTTTAATGATTGAGTGTGAAGGTATTTTTAGTCTGTGAATAGAATATCTTTTCAGCACCACCTATTTCTGTGCATTTTACTCTTTGGAGTGCTGAACAAAAGGAACTAATGCTTAATGGAGAATCAATCTTCTTATTTTTGGCCTGTAAAAGGGGAGTCTGTCTTGTCACTATCTGTGAGTGACTTGATTGAGCTATTTGCTGTTTTGATATACAATCTGGTATTGCTCTAGTGCTGGCACTGAGGAGATGGCTTACAGTGACAGGGATGGCTTAGGCATAAAAACCCAGTGTCATTCCAAAGCCCCTTGCAGGCTGAGGAGCAGCTGTGAGCTTGGCTGTCAGGAGGGATCATTAGAGTTTTGCCCTTAAGGTACTGTACAATTCTAAATGTGTCCAATGACAGGGAATGTGGTGAGCATCACACCAAACCCTGCCTCTAATGGCAGTAACTTTCCCCAAGACTGCAGTCCCTGGGTGACACCCACCAGTGCAGCTTGCACTGGTTCCCCTGTGAGCTGCTTGCACCCCCAGCGAGTGGGGTTTTACTGCCAAGCCTTGGCCCGGTAGCTGATGCCACCACAGATGTCCCAGGCTGTCCCTGCTGGAGCTGCACAGCCCCCCAGGTTTGTGAGCTCCTGCTGGGGAGCTGTGGCAGTGTGCTGTGTGTGGGTGCTGATCAGAGCCCCCTCTGGAGCTTTTCAGTGTTTAAAGGATGTGGTGATAAAGGAAACCTGCTAGAAGAGAAAGATTGTAAGGAAAACGATGTTAAAAAGGCTACAATTTGGTAAGATAAATTCTGTGATGGGTTGCATTAGTGTAGTTCTTGATGAACTGTCTCATATTTGTCTGTTTTTATGCTGTTCTTCTGTGGGGGGAACGGGGGGGGGGGGGG
>VZTR01007315.1:225480-241870 GCA_013400775.1 Chaetops frenatus
TCCCTGCTGCCTCAGAGCAGGGCAGGGTGTGTGTGACAGCCCCATGCCATGCACCCAGCCCTGCTGCCTTGGAGCATGGTGTGACAACAAATGAGTGCAGGATCAGCTCCACAGCAAAGAGCCTGTTTCAAATTTGTGCTGTCACAAGCAGGAGGTCTGTTCCTTTCAACATAGCACTCATTTAGCATGCCACACCAATAAAATCTTGTATTGTATAAAGTCTTTGGTTAGGATGTGTTTCTGTTTGTATTTCAATTTGATAGATATCTTTCAATTACTGGTTCTAAGCAGATCTGGAAAGATGTCCAGATCCTCAAAATACTTTGAGATTTAACTCCCATTTAACCTGGAAGCTTCTTTAAAGTTTAGGGCAGAAAACAAAAGCTGGAGGTGTAGAGCAGCTTGCATTGTTTCTGGTCCCTGTGTTTGCAGAATTGTAAGAGATGGAAAAAATGGAAAGTGTTGGCTAAAGAAGAGGCAGCAGGAAACAAAACTCTTTCAAGCATCTCATTATGTTATTATAACAATAATAAAAAAAGGGAAAATAAAACAAAACTCATGTTTGAGTAGTTACTTGGTCAGTACTCACTTTGTACTGAACCAGAAGTTCGAGGGGGGACCAGTTTCCTGTGAACCAGCCAGCAGTGCAGCAGTTAAAGCCTTTAGATTGTTCTGGGTAAACATGAATGTGATTCTTCTCTCAAAGTAGATAATGTGTGTGTCATCTATACAAATAGCACAAATGCATCTTTGCTAAGCAACACTTAACAAGTTTCCTGTGTCATCCTCCTTCTATTTAGTACCTCTTACATTTGTTTTTCTTTCATCTCTGAAAGCACAGATCATTATATGCTATTTCCTAGATGTTGATATGAGAGCATCTCTGTTGCTTGAAATTTCTGTCTTAGACACTTCTATGTTTTTCTTATTGGTGCTGATCTTCTGAATTTTTGTGTGATTTCCTGAGGAAGGTGACTTTTAATGTTCCTAGCACTGTTAGACTGAATTTTAGCTGAAAGAATTGCCTATCGTGCTCTCTGTTGAGGAAGTGCAAAGTTTGGAGAAGAGCAGAAAAACCTGCTAACCAGGCCATGAAAGTCTCTCTTGTAAATAGAATATCTTTCATTATTAATCTATGAGGGGAATTTATTTCTTGACCTTCTCCATTACGCTTCCTCCCCTCTATTTTATCTAGTGTTACTTAAGGAAACCAAGTGCAGCTGTCAAACAGTTAAAGCATTGAAAAAAGAATTTTATTTTCTTGCTGTAACTTAGAATTTTGTAAGTTACTGGTAATTCAATAGAAATTTCAAGGGCTTTGTTCTAACATCAAGTATAAATTATTTTACCAATCTACATGTGTGTGTTTATATACTTGTGTTAGTTCTAGATGTCTTGGCATGCAAGACATGGTTAAATTTAATGTCATTATACTTCAGAAAAGCACAGTCAAGTGTTAAAGGGATTGTTATTGGTAAGGAATATTTTGAAAATGTTACATAGGGAAATACTTTGCTATTCAGTCACTTAGTATTTCAGATGTATCTAGGAAGATGGCTTTTTAAGAAATAAAATTATTCCAACAAAGTTAGTTTTGACAAATATCTCTGTCTCTTTGTCAAAGACTCTGGAATAAATGTTTAGTTCTATCATTAGTTTTAATTTAATTTGGTTCTACCACTGACTTGCAGATATGCTATCTAATGATGTGAAATATTTCCAAGAAAGTTTAGAAGATCCTGCCTGATATTATGGCAGCTTTTTTTGTCTAGAGAACTGCTAGAAAATAATTGGGGTTTTTTTGTTTGGTTTTTTTTTTTTTTTTTTTTTTTTTTGGGAAAAATTTTTTTTGTGATGGGTAAATATTTTTCTTTTTTATAACACATTCTAGTTCAAATTGCATCAAAACGTTAAGGACGTGCATTACTTTCCAGCCTAGGTCACTTAGTAATATTTTCAACCTTCTTGTGGCTGGAAGATCTAATTAGAAAAAGCATTTATCTTTCAGCATGGAGCAAGCTGGTTTTATACTGAAGTATTTTGAAACTTGTCAGGGACTGGAGGGTGCCCATTGCTGAATGGCAGCAGTGCCCAAACCTCCTCTGGCTGCAAACAGAGAAGGTGACATTGGCTCCCATTTCAGAGACAAACTCAGCTCTCCCTGGTGTTTCCTTCAGCCATGTCTGCTCTCTTTCCCTCTGCTGAAAGGCAGGATTTGTCATCTTAATTAAGCAAGCCATGCCTCAGGGTATTGCTTGTTAGTACAATGTTATCTGTCCTGATGCCTCTGTATTTTGGAAGAGCTGTGATTCTTCTGTTTCAACGGGAAGAAATATTAAAATAAGCCTAATTCTGAGACGTGCCTCTAAGTCCTTAAACTTTGTGCTACATTAACTTGTCCTGTTCCAGGGGAGCACCTCTTCCTCTGCCTAAGCAGGAAAGCTGGGGTGTTTCTCCAGCTGCCCAAGGAAGAGGTGCTTTGGTGCTCCCTGTGACAGTGCTGGCTCAACAGTCTGGATCAACCAACAGCTCCTGTTGGCTCTTGTGCTCTGCTGACATCCCCTTTTCCACCATCCAAATTACCACACTCACTTACAGGAGAAGGCAGGATCTGAGGAATCCTCTTCTCCAGTACAGGAAAAAAAATATGGAGATTCCCAGTGTCTCCTTTTTGAGGATCTGGTGTGGCTTTTGTTGAGGTTTTTGTTTTCCTTTTAAGAGGTGGAAGCCCTGTTTGTGATTTAAAGTGCTGGTACATCTGACAGAAGATGAATGTGAAACCCAAACACCAATCTATATACAATTAAATAACAATTTATTGTGACACTCTGGCATTCTGTCTGCATTACCTGCTATTAGATATTAATTAGGAACAAAGGAAAGTGACCTGGAAAGATGAAAATAAGCAGATTTTTATTTTTTTACAAACACAGTAGTAAATTTAACAAAATCCAATTTACTAAAGCAGAGCCCAGGTCTCCTATGCATGTAACAATAAGGATTAATTTTCTCAATAATTTCACATTAGACCTATTTTGAAGGCAAAATAATTAATGGGATGCTAATAATTTGTAATATTACCCAAAATAAGCTATTACCTTATTGCTACAAAACCTATTTTTTTTCTTCACACATGTTTAAACCTGTTTTCAATAACAAGACTTACACTTCCAGTAATGCTTATCCAAAACCTTTGAAAGCATGAAGGTAATGTTCAGGAGGCAAGAAGACAGTTCAAAACAAAAGCAGCTTTAACCTGTTTTGTTCCTGTCATCTGACAGCAGCGTGGCAGTGGGTGGCTGGCACAGGAGCCTCTGTTGGTGTAGGAACCAGCAGGGTCCTTTGTGCTCAAAGCCATTGACTCTCAACTGCTCAGCACTTAAAAAAGCCCAGACAGTCCTTTATCACCCCTTCATCCTGGTAGGATGAAAATCATAACCCAACCCTGCTGTTGAACAGGGGTCTTGAACTGGGGTTTGTACTCTAAAAACTTTTGTCACTGCCTGAATCTGTTCCTGATATTGATGTGTCCTAGGCTGGCATTCAGCTGGCTGTGGCCTTCCTCTCCCATGGACACTCCTGGGGCTGAGTAAAGCTCTCCTCCCCCAGCAGCCAGGTGGGTCCTGTGGGCCAAGGAAGCTGTCACTGGGAGTTTGGGGTGTCCCAGGAAGCTGGAAATGGAACTGTCATTGCCAGCCCTGCTTCGAAGAAAGGTATCACTGCTCAAGGCCAATGGAATATTGAGGTGTGTGATCTGTTTCAAGTGCAGCCTGTGGTGTTCTTCCCTGGGTGTGAATGTCTGGGACAGCTCTCCAGCTGGTGGGAGCTGGCTCTGCTTCACTTGCTCAGGCAGGGATGTGCAGATTTGCTGCAGCTGAGGAGGAAAACAGCTCTGCAGTTGGAGTGTGCTTTTTCATGTGCTGAAAGAACAGATTCTAATCCCAAATCAGGAGTGAAAGTTAGTGTGGAAAGTGAAAGTTAGTCTTTTCTCCTTTTGACAGGGTTTCCTGCATGTTTAGAGTAGAATAAAATGGCTTTGTTTTCTTATTTCAGTAAGTGCTCTGGTTCTGGAATGCTCTGGTACATTCATTCAGCCCAGCCTGGGTGGGGAGGGGTTGGTTGGAGGAGCTCTCCAGGGTGAAACCTTGCCTGCCTATCTCCAGGCAGAAAGTTTCTAAGATGAGCACAATGACCAGAGTAAGATAAATTAAATGCCCTGGTTCTGCTTCAATATTAAAAGGAGGACAACAAAAAGCAGTTAATTGTATTTATTATAGAAAGTGAGTTATTTTTTGTGCTACATGCAACTCAAAATTGATCCCTTAGAGATATAATGGGGAGAGTGGGGTGGGGGTGGTTATCACCTCCCTGCAGGCAGGTGGAGCAGATTTCATGTGTGGCACTCCAGTCTCCAGACCCCCTGCAGCAAACTGATTGTCTCTTGGCTGCTCACTGGTTTCCCACCTTGCCACCTTCCTTAGGTTTTCATCTGCTGTCTTGTCCATGGCAGCCTCCTTCCATGACTTACTGGGAGCAGGGAAGGTAATAACATTCACAATCAGTGTACCTTTGCTCTCTTACTGAGGATCCCTTGCACCTCACTTGCAAGTGATGGGAGCCACCAGTTGTCTCCTGAAATGCTCAAGCCTTCTTTATTTGTACACATCTGCCATTTATTGATAAATAGCCAAGGTGTAAATAACACCTAAGCATTGTTTTCCCTTCACTTTTGTTATCTCTGGTGACTTGTATACCCTTCAGCAGATGGGCTAGTCCTGCATGATATTAGAGAGTAGTTAAATTTTTGGCTAATGGAAAACTGAAATAAATAACACACTGGTAAAATTCATCATACTTTTCTCATAATCCAAAGGAATTCAGCAATATGACTGTCTAGGATCTGACTTAATGTCTAGCTGAAACTGTTTATGCTGGGTTTTGCATGAAGCTATTATGGCTTAACTGCACTCCATAGTCTTTTAACATTTCTTGAGAGACAGGGAATAAAAAGGCTCATTAGCAATGAAGGCCTTCAGGAAAGCAAAAACTTAGCATGAAATCTATAATACTTCCTTCTGGACTTCTACTCCTAAACTGGAAGGTAGTTTTTCAGGTTGAGAAATAAGGAAAAGGGTAAAAGGGAGAGGAGTGTAACTTTAAAACAATACTAAAATTCAGGTGGCATTTTGTTTATCTTTAGAGATGCAAATGTAGTGAAATCGGGAACTTAGGAGTAGTTACTGTATTTGAACTGGTGTATTGCTTGAGCATCATTGAAGGGATTCTTGAGCCCTCTTTCTTTTATGGGGTTTGATGTTGTATCTTAATTTACTGGTGAAAGGCATTTTAAAAGGCTCATATGCAGGTATTAGAGAGCTCTGCAAGTAGAAACACCTGTAGAATGTCACCTCCAGCATCAGGATTCAGTAGTTTCTCACTCAGTAACTTTCAGTCAGCCCATATGTCCTGCATGGCAAGCAGGAGTGTTGTGTTTGACTCCCAAAGCTGTGTATTCAACTTAGTCCTGCCAAGACAGAGCCACTGGGTGTTTTGTTTAGTTTTTCTTATTCCTCTCTTCCCTCTCTTCTCTCCAAAGGAGAAAGCAAGTTAGCTTCTTTCACCCTTATTCACCTTTATAAAATGTTCATTCTCACATCTTGTTTGAAATCCTTTTCCTGTGGCAACTACAGGGTGTTTCTCATTGCTCTCTTTCTCCTCTATGCAAGCCACCTGAGCTGCTCCCAGATCTTCCCATATGCATTCCTGTGATTTATTGTCTTTACATCATTCAAAAGCATTGCCTAGGGTACACTTTGCAGGAGGGGAGTTATTCGTGTGCTCTGGGTCTGGTTTGGAGGTCACTGCAGCCTGAATTTCAGCTCTGAGCCCAGAAAAGGCTGGGAGAGGGGAGATGATGCTCAGCTACAAAAGTCCTGGTGAGTTTAGTACCAGGAAGGCAAAAGATGTATCCTGGGGTGATCCTGGCATGTCTGGGTCCAGCTGGATTTCAGTGAATTCCCAGGAGCACCTGTGGGAGGAGTAAATACCAGCTGACTCTTTAGGGTGATTTTTTAGCAATACCTATGCTTTGTACTGGCACTGGCTGAGGTGTTTGAGGGCTGACCAAAGAACCCTTGAGCTTTTGGTGTTTTTTGAGCACCTGAGCCCTCTGTGATTGTGCTGTTGCTCTCTGGCTCAGAGGAAGAGCAAACTGGATCTCTTGCTACCATTGGACAGGCACAGTAAACCACTTACCAGGGAGATGCAGACCCTGAGCCTCCTCTGAAAGCAGCTTTCACTTGGTGCTGTTCCCAGCATTAGAAATGCAAAAGTCTGTTCTGTGTGTTTTAAGCAAAGCAGATTGAAATCAACATCACACTTCATTTGGCTTCCAGCAGTTGAGCAGAGAAAACACATAGAAATATAAACATATTTATTTTGGAGTATTTTTCAACATGAAAAATCAAGCACCTGAGCAAAGAAGTGGATTTGGGCACTGGACAGATTTAGGATGGAAAAGTTAATACATATTCCAAGGTGCAATTTCTGAAGGGTTGCAATAAGCAGTTACACACAGACACATACACACACAAAATCTTCAACACCCGTGGGGCTGAAAAAGGGAAAATGCAGTTTACTCCTAACCATAAAGGGACTACCCCAGAGGTGTTGTCATCCAAACTTCTACACCATAAATTCCCTGAGTCACTTCACAGACAGAAAGGAGTATTTTCTGTCATGTGCTCAGCAGTGAAGTACTTGCAGGAATTTCATAAGTCTCTGTTAGTTAAAACCTCACTGACAATGTAACTCTTTGAGAGTGTTTACTAATGACTTCTGTTAATTGTTACAAGAGCTTCAAGTTCTGAAAATGGGCACTCATGTTTTGCAGCCTGTGAAACTCCATTTCCTAAGAAAGTGGCATTTCCCTTGTAAAGAGTTGAGAGCTCCTTCTCTGGGTATTTCTTCTGGATACAAATTGTATAGTTGGTGGGATTCTCACCATTGTTGAGTATGTGATACCCTAAAAAGATCCATGCTGCTGCCTGTAGAGACAAAGTTGGGTAGTCTTCTGCTCATCCCTTGCTACCAGTTTCCCAGCCTTGCTCATCAGGGAAGAATGTTTTCTCTGGCTGAGATACCTCTAGAAGCTCTTGTTCTTTGCATCCCTTGTCAGGTTCAGCTACAGCTGTGCCTTGGCCTTCCTCACTTTTACTGACTTTACTCAGTAAAGCCACAAGAGGCACCTTCCTTCTGAAAAAACATCTGTCACTGAGCTTTGTCCTTTTAATTTTTTCTGCTCCCCCTGGCAGGTTCTGTTTTCTTGGTGACATGTATATTTTTTTCTGATGGCCCCTATAATAATGGTGATTTCATATGTCCTTTAATGTCTTCCAGAGACACTAAAGTGCAAGTCCTGTGCAAGTCCTTTCACCTCTTTCCTTACTGCATCAGTGTGAATACTGAGGGTACTGCATGTGCAGAGTGCACTGTGAATTGATGTGTGTGGTTCCTATCCCCAAGTGCAGAACAAATACTGAGGGCAGGAGGCAGGCTGCTGCTGTCTGATTTCACACTCTGGTATTTTCCTTGCATGACAAATTGCATCCTTGGGTTTCTATAGCTATTAAGAGCCTTAGGTAATCACAAGCTATTGTTAAACAAAACTTGTTTGATTCTGATAGAGGATCCTTGAGAAAAGGGAAGTCCTCTATCATCTGTATTTGCAAGCAGAGTAAATTATGGCTGTCCTCTGCTGGCTCCAGTCTCTGTGCCAGTTTCTTCCAGCCTGAGAAAGGCTCGTCACATCTCCGATACAGCCAACCTCTACCAAACCACACCCTCGGCTCAACCTCCCGTCTGCAGGGCAAAAATCACCCAGCACAGAGAACCCCTCTGCTTTAAACCTCACAGTAGATGCTGTCCCTTCTGAAAAGTGCAGGTTTAGCCACAAAAGTGTGCTTTGGCTCCTGTAAGAAGACCAGCAGTTCTTGCTTAAAACTGCAGAGATGTTTAAAGTCTTCCTTTCTGTTTTTCTCCCCTCAGTGCAGTGTTGTGGCATCTTGCTCCCACCCTCTGGCACATCTGGCAGATAACAGTAACAACCTCCATGCCAAACTGAAATTATAATGCTTTCCTCCTCTCTTGACTGCCTCAACTAAGCTGCCATCTCCCAGGCTAAGTGACTTCCTTCCCCCAGCTTGTCAGCACACGATGGTGCCTCACCAGCCAATCATTTGAACACAAAGCCATCTCTGCAAATGGGACCTGCAGATTATTTTCGCAGTGAAAATCATTAGCAAGGATAATTAACTAAGACTGTGGTGATGAATAGCGCTGCACTACTGATCAGTGTAATAAAGAACAGAAGCCACTAATTACAGATAGCAAGCCTTGAAGCCAATGAGAAATTTAATTTAACGTTGCTACACAGACTCCACACAGTCTAATGTAACTTTGCAATTATCATAATACAGTCTTGCCACAGATGATGCTTCTGGGAATGTTCCAGGAACAAGGATGTGTGTCCATCAGAATAAAAGGGTCTGTCAGTTACAGCATCTTTAGAGAACAGGTTAAAGCTCCTTCCTATATTGACCAGGTGCTTGACTCCTGTGGCCCCCAAATGGGGTGCAGAACTTGGATCCATTTCCGTGAGCTCCGAGGGTCTCAGTATCTCTGCTGCTTTTAAAGCAGCACCCTGATGTTGTCAGATGTTAGGGTGCACACTTTCTATTTAAAGGCACCTCAAAACATCTGTTTCACCGTGTCAAGCACTCTTTTCACTTGGTATGTGCCACAGTCCAGCACATTAAAATGATAGATCCTGGGCAATGCAAAGTGATGGGAGCCAAGCTGGTTATCCCCACGTGCAAATACAGCAAACTCTGATGCTGGCTGTGAAAAGGCCTTCAGCTGCAGCTAGTTTTTGTATTTCAGACCCTGGAAGAGGCTGCATGAATGAAATGTGTTGTTAGTCACCAAAGCAATGGGCTGCTTCCACAAATTAAGGCAAGCCACATCTCTGGTCAGCTCTCCAGCCTTCCTTTCATGTGCACTTGAGTGACACGCTGGGGGAAGGAAGAAGCAATGGGGGTTGCTGGTTTGGCCTCTATTTGATCATGGGTTTTTGAGAGCTTTTGTTTTTAGCCCCCTGCATATTATTTTTGATTATAGAATGCAGTGATTATGAATGGTGCCCTGAATGTGTGCTGTCTTGTGCACAGGTGAGCTTTGCTTTAGGAACTGCAGGATTTTGGGGCTACAAGAGCTGAGTAGAGGTGGAATAAGCAGGATTTTCAACCGTGTAGCTGGTTTTTGACAGGAGTATTGATTGCTCTGCTGGAAGGTCCTCTGGTAAGGTAAAAATACCTAAAAGGAGACAGGAAGAATAAGACACAGTAGTCCTTAGAACACTTACAGGCTGGATAAAAAGAGGGTGGGTAAGAGTGTTCTCCATGTCCAGTCTGTAATGGATGAGCATTAACATGTTTGTTGCACAGGCTGGAGGACAGCTGTGTATCTGAAAGGTGCTAGGAGGGTAACTTGGGCAGCCAGCAGCTCACAAAGCTTTTTGGGGAGTCTTTTAAAATAAGGCAGACAAATTCCTGTCAGCAGTTGTGTGCATTAAAATGCTCCTGCCTTGAGGTAAAGGAAGGGACCTTTTGGATTTGAGGCCCCTTGAAGTTCTATTTCGTATATTTTCCTCTAATTACTGTTGAGATGAGCAATAACCCATTTTGTACCTGCTATGTAAAGCTCCATCATGTTTCAGGATTTCTATTTCAATTTCTGCATTCTCTAAGTTTGCTAGAAATAATTATAACCCCAAAGTGGGGCTGGGAGAAGTACCTGGAAGCACAGGCTAAAGCAAAACTGGTTTAAATTAGATTAAAAAACAATAAAAAACACCTTATGAGAGCTTACTCAGCCAAATGGATATGGGGAGTTGAGCTGAATTCTGGCCAGGTGCTGTGACCCTCGTGCCACTTCTGAGTGCCTCTATTTGCACTGAACATTTTGATTTTATGCACCCCAATGCAGAGACTGGGAGTTGGGGCTCAGGAGCTGTCTATTGCTGTGTACAGAGGAGCTAAACCTGTGATGGCCCCTATCTGAGCCTGAGGATCAGATACAAATCCAGGGTCAAGGCAGTGCCTCACCACTTGTGTTTGCTTCCTTATTTAATCCATTAACAAGTCAACAATCCTGACCAAATGTGTATGGTGCAGGAAACTGCAGTATTTGCATAACTCATCCCAGTTCTGTGCTTTCAACAGGATCGCCTTGGGCTTAGAGTCAACACAGCAAAAATCCCACAAACTTCATCTTTTTGCTCATCTGAAAACACTGTTTCTACTGGCTCCTGCTTGTACTGACATTTTTTGAAAGGCAGTTTTGGGAGTGAGTCTATAGGAGAAATAAAAATAGAGGGCTAATAGTGATCTCCATCCAAAAAGTGATGATTAACTCCCAGGGTTTATTTGAATGGGAAAAAAATAGTGTGGCTAGTCAAGAAAAGGTACAGACTGATTAAACTCTTACCTTTTACATCATGTGACATTAAGGTAATAATATAAATTAGTTTAGCCCTCATTAGAGCATGAAGAGAGAGCAAAAGGTTGTGGTCTGTTTCTGTACAGATGTATCACGATCAAAGGGAGAGCTACCATACAAAAGTAGGTTAGTCCTCCACTGCACCTCAGATGTCAGCACAGGTCTTGTACTTAAAACTATCACAGGAGCATTTCTTACTTCTACAGTAAGAGAGCTACAGGTGAAGCTGTGAGGAGCAACATTGCCACAGTGACAATAGAAAAGGGATTGTGACTCCTGCTTTGTTACTAATAATGGTGTAAAAATAATAATTGCAGCCTGAAATGTCTCTTTTGCTGATAAAAATTTGTGTGAGTGTTACTTTTTTTCCTATCTGTAGCTATGTGAAGGAGGGAAGTGAGATCTCCTTAAATACTCAATTTATCTAGAACAGGTAATTAGGCTCACTCAGCTAAAAATAATCCTCCTTTCAGAAACTTGTTTTGAGATATTTAATGTTGCTGGAATGAGCTGGATTAATGGTAGCAAATTGTCAATCTAGTTGTTTCACTGAAGCAAAAATAACCTGTAGACTTCAGTCACTTCTGTTCTTTTTCAATGGAGATTTTAACACCTGTCTTCAAAACCTGAATGATAGTGAAATATGTGGGTTTAGATGAAGGAAACTTGGTTTTTCTGCCTCTAGAGGAGAAGGTGAGGAGGAAGTGTTTAATGTGGATGATGGCAAAGGCATTGTCCTGGGAACCTCTGAACTAACATGCAGAAAAGCATCAGAAGTTCTAAATTTGATTATACTGGCAAACTTGAACTATGTAGAAAGGAATGCAAGGAGAGATTTTAACTTGAAATTTTCCCTTATGCTTAATAGTATCAATTACCAAATAAAGTGCATATCCCAATATAATCCTAGCAGAAGAGCATGAGATGAAAATCACCAAAGGTGCATGTTGCAGTGAATTTCATTATGTATTTATGAAAGATGAGAATGCCTAAATTTACCTCAAAGCAAAATATGCTCTGGCTAAATCTTACTTTTCATCATCTCTTCAAGTAATATTTTTACTAAGGACTGTGTAGGAGACAAATGTGAAAAAAGAATTCAGGTAAATTCTGAGCAATGGCCTGTGTATGGTGATGTTTTCTTGAACATTTCAATATTTAAGAGCTTCTAAAAACAGTGTCTGGACTTTAAAATGAACCTGTTTTTAGCAGGTCCTTTTAAGAGCCAAGAGGTTACATTCCCCAGATATCTCCCTTTTGAAGGAGACAGGATTTCCTCTTTATTAAGAAGAGATGGTTTATGTTCTAGGGTCGTACACCTCCATGGTTTGGGAAGGGTGGAAAGGTGACAGATTTGATGGTAACTGACTGATTATGGCTTTATGATAATCTTTTGGTCCTCTTTCTGGGTACTGATCAAGGTGTAGAATTAAAGGAAGCACAATAAATACTGACAGAGTTGGCAGGGAAAAAAATAAATATAAGACTGCATAGATGGATAGATTTTTAAAGGGCAAGCCACATAATTTCAATTCATATTAGGAAGCAAATTTTAAAGTGGTCACAGGAAGAGTGATCTTGCCCACAAAGAACTCCCAAACCTTGAGAGTTCTGCCACCATCAGTGGCTCATACTTTGTGTTTGATATGGCAAACTGGGACAGGAAAATGAACTGCTTTCTGTTTTGCATGAGCAGATTATCCCCAGCATATAATCAGGAAGCAGAAACACACAGTCCTTCCTCAATAAACATCCAACAGTGCCACAACAAAATATGTAGATGTTACCTTGCTAATACAGATGGTTGCAAATAATATAGGCTGGTTTGAAAATAAATAGGTGAAGACATCATGCAAGACATGGTTATTGTGTTTGAATGGACCAATCTGTGCTCACAATACCTCTTTGCAGCACCCTTCAACCCCTGAGAGTGGAATGTAGGCAGGCAGCAAGTATAAATACAATTGTGTCAATCATCTTTATTATCAGAATGTCATTTGAGATAATTCACTGAGAGAGATGAGGAAGAATTCCTGAAGTTCAAATATGAAATGGTTTCAAATAACACATATCTGTGAAAATGTGGGTTAGATTTTCAGCTATACCTAGCATCTGCTGTTGACTTGAAAAAACCCACACAGCTCATAATGGGAAGTATATGGAAGAAAATATTATTTTTCTTTGGCACCTTGTTATTTAACAAGAAGTGTTTCACTAAATTCAGCTGAATAGATAATTGAATTGCTGTATCTCTGGAGAATCCATGTTGATTCAAAGAAAATCTAGATTATGACTTTCTATTTAATTTTCTTTGATTCCTTGAAAGAACTTTTAAAAGTGGGAAATATTGTGGGGTTTGTGCTCTGGGTTTAAATTGCAATTAGATTCCAGCTGGAGACTGCAAAACACAGCAGAACCCTTACAGGGAGAGTAGTTGCCTTGGCTTCTATTTTGAGACTTCTTAGCAATATCACCTTGTCACAACAGCTGTTCTGAGAGCTGGGATTGGTGTGAATTTCTCCTCCACTGCCTGGCAAGCTTTAAAGTTGTGATACATTTTTGGTTCAGGTATCGCTAGGAGCAATCTTCGTGTTCGTCAAAAGAACGAGATGCAAAGATTGCAAAGCAGGAATCCAGAAACTTATGCAAACTGCTCTCAGTTGGAGGCCTCAACTGGGACTTTAATGCAAAAGCACCAGGTGAAGAGAAGATCGGTTGCTAAATTTGCCAGAATAAATGTTAAGAGGGACAAAACTGCTGCCAAGTCCCTCCTTTTGCAGGATGGGTAGGCTGGCAGCAGGCCTGAGGAAAGGTCTGAGTAAACAAGCAGCAATCCAGTACATGTAACATTTCTGTGATTTGTTCATCTGCGATCTCATTTGGCAGCAAAGCCTCGTGTGGTTCCCAGGCCTTTAGCTGTGCTCTTGGAAAAGGGATGTCCTCAGTTACAGAACTGGGTAAATGGCTGGGCTAAGTGGGTAGAAAAGGTTTCCTTTGAAGCTGAAGTGACTGATGTGGTGATTAGGAGGGGCAGGTGAGAGGATTTTTCTAATAATATTGCCTAAGCACTTCTGCTACTGTTGGCTGCTCCTTGCTCTCACTTTGCTATTTTGTTCCTTGACAGACTTAACCAGGGAATATTTTGATAAAGGGATAGTCCCCAGGGTGTTTTTTCAGGTGGTAATTTTCACCATAACCTTCAGAGGTCTCTTAGCTTCACAGCTGAAAGCTTAAAATTCAGCAGAAATATTTCTAGTGTCCTTACTGGGAATAGTCTGGTCAGTCATGAAGATCCTTGAGGAGAATGGGTCAAGTGTTGGTGCCATTTTGGGAAACTCTTCTGTCCTCTGCCCCTCAGGGCTGGCCCAGGGTGCAGTGGGTGGCAGCAGCTGCCAGGGGCCAAGGATGGCTGTGAACTGCTCAGCTCCTGACTCAGGGCCATGACTGAGAGCTCGAGATGGAGGCTTTCCAGGAACACAGACAGAAGATGATTTAAAAAGATAGTAATCCTAGCTCAAATAGATGATAGAAAATCCATGTTTCAATTAAATACAGATTCTTTTGCTTCTGAAGAGGCCTGATTTTCAGGCAGTTCTTTCTGAAAATGCAGGCAAACATTTCCCTGTTCACAGAGTGTGGATGTCTATTGTGAATCCACGTTTCCTGCCCAGAGCATCCTTCCTAAGCTCTATCAACAGTCTCCTAACAGGCAGCAGGGTACCTTGGGACTTCTGTGCCATGATTAATTCACTCAGCACTGCAGCCTGCTTGGTGCAGGGTTCAGAAGAAATATCAGTGTGAGTCTAAGAGGAAAAGGAACATGCTTTCATCCTGGTTGCCAGCCTTGGCATCAATTGTTTTATTCCTGTAGATATTTGCAGATTTGACAGAACAAATCCCCCATGCCCTGGTACTCACATACGTTTTATCACTCTCTGAAAGCCATGACTCAGTATCCCACAAAAACCCTGCTTGGGAAGGAGAGAATGTCACTGCATTACTGATATAGTAAATCCCAGAGTCATCAACTTTATCAGGAAGTCAGGATTTCATTTGTTGCTGCCTGGCACAGGAGCAAACAGAGAATCAGAAATAGATCTGAGGTGTAGTCTGCATTTGTTTTCACCTTAGACTTCTCTTTGGCAGGTCTGTAACACCAGCCAAGTCAGTGCAGACTGTGATATAAAACATAACTTGTGACTGTGCATGCATGCAAGCCTGGTTTTGGAGAACTGCTAGGCAGCACTGTTAAGAGCATGTAAATATCCATTATTCATAATGAGCAGAAACTGTTATCAAAAACATTTTTGTTGATACTGCTGTAAGAGTAAGGCAGTTTGAACAGAAGGGCAACCTGTTTCTGAAAAGCAGGACTGAATAGTTGTGGTCAGAGTAAAACCAGATTTGTATCTTTGCTGTTTCGCAGGTTATTTATTTTCAAAGACTTTGCCTTTCCACCAAAGCTATTATTATTAGGGAAGTAAACAACTTTCCCAAATGCCTTAGCAGAGACACCACTGAAAATAATTTCACCAGGAAAACCTTTGTGGGCTGAAAGTGATCCAGTCAAATAACATTATTTCTATTTGTGAGCAAAAACCCAAACCTAACGGGTTCATCATCTCTTTCTGCAGATCTGTGAGGGTCTCTGGGACTCCTCTGCACCACTGCAGAGGAAAAGCTGGTTGTGGTGCAATATTTCAAGCTGAAATGTGGCTTTCCTCTGTGGGGTCAGGCCTGGAGGGCAGGTGCCAGAGAGGCCCTTGGCTACCCCTTGTCATCAGGGATCTCTGGTCTGTCTGTGGGACCTGCAGCTGCTCTGGTCCTCAGTGCTGGCAGGGATGCAGGAGGCACTCGTGTGCTGGCCTGGGAGAGAGCCCTGCTGCCACAGCTTCCCTCCAGCCCTTCCCTCCATTTTCTGCTGGGACCTGCTAATGTGGAAGGTTGAAAGGCAACTGCTTTAAAAAGGCACATCTGTGGGCTATGGGCCCTGCTAGAGCAGCTGGGACCATGCTGAAGGCACAGGGCAGCAGGAAAAATGGGGACGAAGGAAATTAAAGCCAGTGCTGGCATCTTCTTTCAGTCTGTAGAGTTCACCCCTACAAGGAAGAGCTTTGATACCAAGGGGAGCTGCTCATTTCAAAGTATGGACACAAAGCAGAAAGGAACTCACATCCCCTATATATTAACATTTGAGTTACTGCTGGATCTCTGTAGCTTAGTTTGGTAAATCATTTCTCTTTTCTCATTAGTGATTAAGTGTATCTGTGCAAATATTTTTCTCTGTAGCTTTTATGGGATTTTTCTTCCTTGCTGCACCAAAATACTTCCTTTTTTTCCTCCCTGGAGAACAAAGAAAATAGATTATCTGACCATATGGCTGTTGCAAAGTGGTTTCCCTGGCAACTGTAACCTACAGAACTTCTTAAAACTTTTTCCCTCTGTGGATACCTCTTTTTTCCCTTTTTTTTTTNTTTTTTTTTTTTTAACTGGTTGATTTCAGAATCTTCTCATCTTTTCCAAAATCATTACAGCAGGTGGAACAGAGGGTTAAGCATGAAGGCCCTGGAGTGTGCTAGGGCCCTGGTGTGTCTTAAAGAGTTGGGATTCATTTGCTCAGATTTGTTCAAGTGCTTTTATCTCTGCAGACGTTTGCCTCGATTTTTAGGGCATTTAATAAATTCTTTTTGGAATTAGTGTGGTATTCTTTATGTAAGCATGTAAACAACACAAATGGCTTAGAAAAGAATTAAAGATATTGTGGAAGATGAAAAGGGAAGACAGTGGGGCTTCACATGGGGCACAAGCATCCTTTTTTTTTTTTTTTTTTTTT
>VZTR01007315.1:241912-283556 GCA_013400775.1 Chaetops frenatus
GGACCATTCTGTGCTTCCCTCCCCACCCACCCCGTGTGCTCTGTGGTCTTTGCACTCATGTGGGAAAAAAAGGAGAGAAAACAAAATAAACTATTTTTTGTTAGGAAGGCATGGCTCTGCCTCTGGAGCAAACACACAGCTGCTGCACTATTTCAAATTTTGAGGGGCAAAAATCTGCAAAGTGTCATTTTCTGTACGCTTGGCCTTTCTTTTGGTGTCAGTGCCAAATCAAAAATCTTCTCCTAACCAATGTGTAAGAGACCATTTATCACAATAAATACAGCCTTGTCCTAAATACCCTCGTGCACATGAACAGCCTCCCTGCTTTCAAATACTTCCTGTGAACTACACTTTCCACCTATTTCTTCTATGGATCCAGAATTCACTGTATTTTTTCCTAGACAAGGTTAGAAAAGATTCTTCAGGACTCCTGTCCCTAAGATGTCAAATTACAGAATCAGATTACAGCCAACTTGGAGAAAAAAAAGTAAGGGAGAGTAATCTGGAAACCACCTGAATTAATCAGTAAATTGTCAAAACCCCACAAGTAGTTCCTTGAAATATTAATAATGTTTTTCAATTTCCTATTGTCTTTGAGTGAAATAAACAAAAGAAAACAAACAAAATAAATCCGGAAAAGCCCTGCTGTAAACAAATCCCCTAAGTTCTCATCATTAGCCAGTAAAACACACAGGACAACAGATGCCGGGTCTGAATTTTTCCAGGGTAATAAATGCATTCAGTGTTCCCAAGAAGATGATTTTTAAAGCACATTTTCTGCAGCCAGCTAAATAATTCATCCTCAAACCCTCTGTTCTACATAGAGTGTTAGAAGGGAAAACACAAAAGAACACTGAAGTCAGTAGTCATGATATGCCACTAAAGTAGGGACAACGTTTTAGGAATAACCAAACTCAGTGTTCAGAGGAATTATGCAGGAATATGAGTCTTTGCTTCAGTGTTTAACCCTTTATATCTTCTGCACAGAGTGCTGCTGGGAACAACAGAAGATTTACTCTGGAAAACCTCAAAAGCAGTCATAAAAAGGCATTTTAGGGATGGACTTGGTTATATTGTTTGGATACTTGCTCAAGTATTTGGGAAGCCTTTCTCTTTCAGTAAAAGGCTGTTTGTTCTGGAGTCTGGACCAGCTTTCACAATTGTTCTATCCTTTTGGGATGCTGTTCATCTACACCTTCCTCAGCTCTCAGCCATCCAGTGTTCTCTGATCCATCTGTATAATATCATTTCCATCTTTATCCCCATGGACATGGATACAGAAGGCAGAGCTAACTCTGCCTGCTTTACCCTGCTGCTCACCTGTATATAATGTCCCTTCAGGTGCCAGGAGTTGTTGTCATCCCACCTTTGGCTACTGAGCTAATGTAGATTGTTGCTGTTCTGTAGGAAGAAACTAACTGAAATATCCCAAGAGCTATAAAGAAGCAGCCATTTGATTTAACTTGAATTATTTACTATGGAAAAATCTAATCTTGGGGCATAATTTAATATTGGATTGGCTTCCAGCCAACGCAGAAGCCACCTACAGAGACACAAAGAGAAGGATCCTGTCAGCCCATATGTTTTTACAAGATGCACCTCACTGTGGGCTTAAGGAATTAATTAATTATTCAGGCATCTTCAAACACAACACCAGGCAGCTTTGCAGAGCTCACAAAGAGTGAAACTTCTGGACAAGGCTTTGGCAATAATCTGCTGATGATATCTGGGTCAGAGCTGAAGTCCCTGGTACTGTGGGGTGCTTGTGGGGCAAGTGAGCAGCTGGACACAGGAGGTGAGCTGAGCGTGAGAAGGGCACTGACTGTGCTCAGATCCTTGGCAATTCCTCTCCAGAGAAAGGCAAGAGAGGTGTGACTGACTGTCAAGGAGAAAGTAGCATTTTTCAGAGCATTTTTAGGTTGACAATGTATGTGGCCATCATCTGTTACATTCCTATGAGATTATGGTTTGGTGTTTTTTTTTTTTTTTCAAATCAGGATAACTTGAGAGCAATTACTTGTTTGGCTGTTAAGTGCTGCCAGATGAGATGCACAAATAGTAAAATGTTTGACATCAAATTATTTAGGAAAGAAAAAGTAAAATCTAAGCTACTTTCAGGAGCTGTAAGGACTGTTGAATGCTGTACTCAACAGAAGTTTTCTAGGAAAATGGGATGAAGTACTAGTCCTGAAACTTTGCTTCTTTATGGCATGTTGCAAAGGGATTTTTGGAGGCAACAGTATTTCTCACTTGTAGAGAAGATGTTCCTATGAAGAAAGGTGACTAATATGTTGCAACTTAAACCATTTCAAGGGTGTACTTAGACCTTCTGCAAAAAGAACAGCTCAGATGTTCTATATCAAATTTTTCTTGGTTCCTTAGGGCTGGCTCTATGGGACATATTTTTATTATGTATTCAAGATATTTTCTGGGCAAAACACATTTTCATGTTCTATTAGTACACACTCATCTCAGGTATCTGATTGCTGTACAAAGCATTTTGTTTTGCTTGTTTCCTTGGGTTTGATAAGCAAGATATTGGATTTTCTCTTTTGCCACTATTTGTAGGCTCTGCTCTGGGTGAGGGTTTGGCCATGCTGGATTGCTGGGGACATTTGTGCTCTCTGTCAGCCACTGCTTGCCAGAGACTGCCAGTGCAGAGGGCAGGGCAAGTCACAAAAGGTTTGGCAGATGTAGGGCAGCATCATCATGTGGCAGCAGCTCCAGTCTCTCTCCTTTGTTTTCACTTCACTAAGAACTACTCCTGACATCTGCAACCAGCAGGATTTGTGAGATACCTCAAAGGTTTTCTGTAAAAGGATTTCAGGTGTTCTTGGCACCCTCTTCTGTGTAAATTCACTTGCTGCTTTCACAAAAATTCTCATTATAATGTAAAAAAAAAAAACTTCTTCAGATATTCATCTCTCCCCACACATACACTTCCTTTTCAACTCTGTCAATGATTTCTTTTTTTGTCTGGTTTTTTCACTTGGATTTTGATGCTCTGATAAAGAGGTATAGTAATGTGTCAGTGCCTGATTATTATGTCAAATTATGATTTTTAGAGTAAGTCTCTAGTAATGGAACTTTCCTGAAACCCATAACATATTCTACAGCTTTAAAGACATACTGCACTTACTTAAGTGCTTTTAGCATTTTCTATTTGAAAATAAATATTTTGGAATACATATATATGGATAAAATGGAATAACTTACTAACATAATTTATATACAAGCAAAATACAAGTATGAAAATGTTGCTGTGAAGAAGTAGCTGAATATTTAAGAATTCCATTGAGGTTTTATATATTACTTCAATGAAATATGTCTGAACCTGTAACAGGAGCACTGTCAAGGAGTTTGGATTGTAGTGTGAGGGTAACTCAGAGTTCTGTTGTGGGTTCTAGTGGAAACAAACCCTTTTTCTTGTCCTTCATCTCTATCCATTACAGATTGTATCAACAAAATACCACATTTCTCCCTGTGTTTGCTACAGGTGCTATAACATGGCACCTGCATAACCCAGAGAGAAGCCTTTACCTCTTAAGGGATACTTGTCTGGGAGCAAATAAGGTGCCCAGATTTAGCCTAAACTAACTGTATCTCCAGGGAGAAGTCATCTTTGAGTTAAGTCACAGGCTGCACCTCATTTTCAGTTCTGTTCTTTGTTCTTCTTGTGGTATTTTCATTGTGGATGTGAATCAGGAAATCATGAACACGAGCTTTAACTTGTAAGCAGAAACAAAACCACCCCAGATAATCTGATATCTAAAACTTCTGGAGGAAGGTTAAGATGGCATTTCAGCAGATGTGGCTTTCAGGATTGAAGCATTTAAAACAAAGCATAAAAAAATATATATATTCTCTAATGAGTTTTTTGCACCAACATTTTGTGGAATCAGCCTTCAGTAATACCCATTCCTTTAAGCTTTGTGCTCAGGGGTTAAGTCAATATTAAGGATATGGTGACTCTCTGAGATAAGCTGTTGTATTTAACTGTGATGGTGCAATCAAGCTTCTTCAAAAAGTTGTAAATGGCCCTTGACTGTGTGAGGCTTATTCAACTGGATGAAATTTAATTTTTGTGTCAGTAGGCAGGATATTAACAAGCTAGAAGCTTTTTCTAATTCAGCAACTTTTGGCAGAGTGCTGCTGAAAAGAAGGATTAAGGGCTCCAATTTTTGCACATGTTGCTGAAGGAAGAGTTTTACCTTGGAGCAGTTCAGGAGCTTGTAAAAGTCTCCTTGTAGGAGAGGTCTGCAAGAAAGCTGGGGGATGCTGACCTTCTCTCTGTCGATCAACAATTAATTATTTGGGGCAAGCAGGCTTTCTGCAGCAAAGTTAAAATGTCCCCTAATACTTTAGTGAGTGAAGGAATGTCTCTGGCTGGAGTAAGAGAGTGGGGAGTATTTGTCCCCTGGGTGCACTGCAGACTGATCCCACTTTTCACAGGGATTCCCACAGGCTGGTCCTGGAACCCTCAGTGACACAGAGCCACCTGTGCAGGAGAAACCTGGGGTCCTGTGGCACATACAAGTGCATTGGTTTACCCAAATTGAAATGGAAGCCTCTTACACCAATATTAGCCATCTATTTTTCTACAGTTGCTGGTTAAAATAAGTAATTCCAGGCTGTGGCAAATTGTATCACAGCACAAGACAACTCTCTGATCTTCAACTTTTTACTTTGCTACATGAAGCACCTTGATTCTAGTATAATTAATATTGGAATTCTGTTTCTCTATCATCCTTTACTTCTACAGAGGTTCTGCATCATAATAATCTAAAATACATCCTGTTTATTGAGATTTTGTTCTGGGGTAGGTTTAAAATATGGTTTGAAAACAGGATGAAAAGCAGAGCGGTAATACAAAGAAGAGTTACAGAGAGATAATTAATAAGAAAAAGAATGATTTCCCATCTCATCATCCACTTTATTAGCTGCCAGCCTCTTTGTCAGTTTGTCACCACAGATGATGTTTTCTCCTCTTGTGCTCACTCTCATATTTAATTTGATCAATATTTGTATTGTGCTTGCTGGCATCATCTCATCATTTGTGCATTTGTGTAAGCCCCATTTCTCTCTATTGATCTTTACCCTGCTCCAAAAAGCAGATGTAAGTTGTTCTGCCTGCCAAGACTGACCTTTAGTGTAATTTAAATATAATTTCTGAGCCCAGAAAGCAGGAGGTGTTTTAGTGTTTGCACGTCTCTTAGAAATGCCAGTGTCCCCACTGTGGAAGGGGCAGCACACGGTGCAGAGGGGATGGGAAAGCTCCTGTACAGGAAATCAGAGCCTCCCCTCTGTCCCAGCCTTTGTTTTCAGCCTGTGGATGGTATTTATTCTGATTGAAAGCTTCCCATGAGAAAGAAACCCAAGGTGCCTGACAAGTCCTGTCAATCCTCCTTGCTGTTTTCTTCTCCACATTCAGTTTTGCTTTAGCCTGTTTATTGTTGTGTGGTGTTTTTTTTCCCTACTGTGCAATGCAGTGCATTAGAAGTTGTGCACAGACTGTGATATTCAGTTTGTACTATTTTTTTTCCTTCATACTATATGGCAACTTTTTACTGATTGTAGTATGTAGACATAGAGTTTGTCACACAGTCCTGTTATGTTAGGTCAATTAAATTTTTGTGGGTGCCCTGGTAAACTGAGGGCCTTGCTTTTGACATCCTGTTTGGAATACAATTTATCTAAAAATGTAGATTATAGTTGGTTTAATTTAGGGCCATTGAGGAAATAAAAATCTGTTTTTTAAGTAAAAAAAAATTTTTTTTACTTAAAGATTTCTTTGACTCCAGTGTCCCCTGCGTTTTCTCTACTGACAGCATCCAAAAATGCCTCACAAAAATCAAAATAAGTGAGATACTTTCTCTCCCTGTTTTGCTTGTTCCAGCAAACATTCACTTAGCCAAGTTAACGAACAGCTCAGCAGCCACACAAGGCTTGTTTATGTTGTTATGGGCTGCCTGTGTAATCACTTCCAGAGCCAACAGAAACCTAAAGGAAAAATTTGCCAAGCTGCAGCTGGAGGACTGCAAACAATCCATGACATTTGGTGAAAGTTTAAATTAACATATGTTATAGCAGACAACAAGCAAGCAGCTGGGGAATATGGCAGCTGTTACCCATAAATAATGCTACGTTATCAGCACCTATATTTATGTGAAATTTTACTGGGTAAAGATGCAAATCAGTGTTTTCTACTTAACAACGTGACTGCACTGTAGGAAGAGCCCTGCCTGTCTCCAGTGAGTGCCACGTGCTGCACAATCACCCTCAGGTCCTCCCAAGCTGCCACCTGAAATCCCAAGGTCTGGGCTCTTGAGCAGCCAAGTGCTTCCAGATTTTCAGAGAGGTTTCCTCTCTACTGATGTAGAAGGGCTGAAATTATATTTTTGCCCTTCGGTGTTTGTTGTTGAGGTTCAGATTGATGTGTGGTTGGTGTTTTGGTTTTTTTTAGAGTTTGTATTGCCTTCTAAAATTGGACAAGGGATACCTTTTACTCTTTAGATAAAATGTTTTCTAGTTACTGGATCTTAATTTTTCATTAGAGTGGGGAGAAATGTGGCTTTTACCATCTAAGGAGAATTGACTTCTTGCTCAGAAAAACAGTAGTTTCTTTGTAGAGCTAGGTAGTAATTTATATCTTTTAAGTACAAAGGTTCCTATTGGCAGTTGCTTATGCTAAGGAAAATATTCACAGGGAATATGTGGGGCTTAAAAGCAAACAGATGAATGAAAAATGGTCTTTTTATCATCAGCACACTTGGCATATTGCTTTTAAATAGCTCTAATACAGATAGAAGATAGATTAAGAAAGCTGTTTAATTCAGGCACTTTGCCAAGAATAGGCGATGATGTTGTTTACAGTTTATTAATACTGAATAGAGTGAAATTATAGTCAATTTTAGTATCTGGCTTACTAAAAGGTCAGACAACTGAAATGCTGTCCAAATTCTACAAAACACAGGAGCTGAGGGTGTGATCTGGAGAAGCACAGTAAAAGTATCAGAAGAAAATCCAACTGAAAGGAGCCTGATCTGAAATGTTCATCATCTCTAATTGTTGTATCACATTCCTTGTAATGCAAATTATTATATATACTGGCTCTCTAAGCTGTGTGAGAGTAAGTGGAAACTGGAAAAAATAATTGCAACTTCAAGCTGAAAATTGGTGTACCTGACCCAAAACTACTTACAGGCAATTTGCCATGCCTTGCTTTAGGAAAAGTGAGGATCCATTTAAAGCAACCAATTCAAAGCAGCAATGACAGATATGCAAAGCTGTACCAAGTTGCCACAGTTACTGGGGAGGAACAAATTGGGTCATTTGTCATTGAAGAGAGCTGGTTTTTTCCTGCTTGTGATATTTCTTTTCCCTGCACCCTGTGTTGTGAAAAGCTGTTACCATCCATCCTCCCAGTCTTCAAATGTGCCCTGGAAAAGCTGGCAGGTTGAGTGGGTCTATCTGGGATACAAAACATTCAGAGTGATCTATCACTTCTCCCTTGGTTTTGGTATTTCCTTTTTTCCCCCCTTAGGTTTTCCTTTATTGTCCTGGTAGTTAGGAGTGATAAACTCTAGTTAATAATATCATTTAGTGACAGAGAAGGCTCCCCACCCTGCTTTGTCCTAGAGAATGAAAAAAAAACAACCCAAAAATTCTTTGGCCTGGAGGGTTTCTGAGGGAATCAGGAAGTACAGGAAGAGGACACACAACCCACTGTGTTTCAAGTAATCTCCATCTGGGAAAAAAAGGAATGATGTGTGAGGAGTGTGAAATTGAAATCAACTCTAACATTTATAAATACACACAGTATTAGTAATGCAAATTTTGCCTCTGCCAATATTGTCCATTAAAAGATTTTGGACAAAGACTCAAACTATCCTGCTCTTATCTGGGAAGGAATCTTTGTAGCCAAAAGATATTCTCATGTTGGATATAATTTCTTGAATCAAAGATCAGGGATTTCAGTTCTTGAGATGGATCTTAGCTTCAACCCACACTGATGACAAACTAATGCCTCAGTTATTTTCATACACGATTTCCAATAGGAAGCTGATGGGAAAATGTCTTTGCTTTCCTGACTCTCAGGACTCATCAATGGCCATAATGAGTGTGTTCTGGGAAAGAAAATGGTATTGCTCTAGGATGTAGGGTCATAGGAGCACCCACTAGTAAGGCTTGGAGGGTAGTGCTATTTTTTTGGCTATGCATCCCAAAGAAATATTCTAGTTAAAAAAAACCCAAAAAACTTTAACAGCCTTAAAGCCTCTATCACACAAACTTTTATAATGCCACCTGTCCTGTGGATACCTGTGTAGCCTGAAAACATGGAGTCCTGTGTTTGTCTTTCCTTTCATTTCCCTCACCTAATATCTCTTCTTTCACGTTCTGATTTTCAGTCTTGGATAATAATAGTGAATCAGAGGCCACACAAAATGCTCTGTAATTATTTTCAAAGGAGAAGAAGTGGTGCGCTTGTTTCTGATTTCTAGAGCAACAAAAGGGATGTGTCTTGATGATAATTAACCTGAGAATGCGAAGTAGCAATCAACTTTTTCCTTCAGCCTTTATAACCAAGTGATCTTCTAGACAGACAAAAATCAAGGACATAGTTTATATATCTAGAAGCACCTTGTGAAAGCTCTGAGATCCTCAGGTGTGTCAGAAGAACCCAAGTTGTGATTTCACTACAGAGAAGTGTGAAAAAGTGACCATTTAGAATGGTATGAAAGGATATCATGAGCTCAACCTGAACAAATATGAGTAGATGTCACCTTGGATGTGTTTTGCTTTAAGATACTTGACTAGGGGTTTTTAATCAATGTGCAGTAGGAAATTGAGAATGTATTGGGTTCCATCATGTGAAACTGCAGGGTGACAAGGATTTGTGCTTGGTGAAAAGGAGGATGTTACCAGTCAGCAACACTGGTTAATAGGAAACAACTACCACAAGTGAGGGCTCCTGCCCTGCATGAGAGGAGAGGCCATGGGAAAGAGCAGCAATTGCATCTCTGCCAGGAAAAATCCTCCCAACAAGATTAGGAATGCAGTTTGGGATGGTGCAAGTTAACAGGGAATGTGGTCTTTCCGCTGCTCACAGCTTCTGTCTCCTGCAGGCAGCAGAATGAAGAGCATGAAGATTTAGATAGAACACACTGATGCATGCAAAGGAAAGCCACCAATGGGCTGGGAAATTAGAGGCCATCTACAACCATTTAACTTTATTAATCAGAGATGTCAAGGACTGAGGAAAAAATTGTGTACTACAATAATATGGTTGATGGTGACTACTATAACAATTATAAAACTCCTGGAATAGCAATAAATATGAACAAATGCTATAATAATTTCCTTCTCTCAAAGTGAGTAACTATGTGATTAGTGGAGTTGTGTTTTAAAGTTTAAAGGAAATAAATAACTGTAAGCCAATATAGCAAATAGGAAATAAAAATACTTCTTTCACAAGGAAAATTAATTTCAGCAGGCCACTAAAAATGACTAATTGTGTGAGCCATGCAGTTAAGATCAAGGTTTTTTTCTTGCTGTGCTGTAGCCTGTAGGTAGTTAAATCTCTGTTTTGAAGGTTGTCACTTGTTACACTAATTCACAGGGCTCAATTCTACTGCTATTTTGTTCTTTGGTCTGGCTAGATGGTTACAACATCTACAAAGAGTGTGTGGTTTTTCTACAGACTTTGAATAAAGACTGACAGACCCAAGAATCTAAGCAAATTAAGTCTTGGCCTCCTTTACAACTCTTTCACAAATCAGAACCTCATGTGGTATGGCCTTGGACAGACACTTGGCAAGGGTACCCTTGAATACTGGCTCTCTAATTTAAGTATTTGTAAACAACAAGTGCTACTGTTCACTCACACATATATTCCAGGGGCAGCACACATCTTCCATTTAATGTATTATTAAGTACTGGCATGTTCTGATAATTGCTGTTGCACAGGTCTACATCCTGCAAGTAGATATTTAAAAAGAGCAATAACATGATGGTGTCTCTGTATTCATAATTCATCTGTTTATGTATCTATTACCATACATAGTTCATTTGCTGTCACTGATTAAGTAAATAGCTAATTGTAACAATACAGCTTTCCAAAAAAACCCCAAACCTGCCAGCCCTTATGCCTCATGGATGAATGGAAGGAGGTGGGAGCTGCCACTGGAACATTGCTGGAGATTCCTTATTTACAACTCTGTTATATTTGTATTGCCTGAGTTTCTTACCCCCAAGGTTTACGCTTTTCCCTTCAGCAAGGTGACAAATTTCCCCATCTTCCATGTTTTAAATTTTAAGTTGGAAGGGAATGACCTTGGAGAATAATCAGGAGAAAAGGAGTACCAAACACAAGAAAAGATAGTAAGGAGGATTTCCAGCAACAAAAACCAAAATATCTTCTATGGTATTTTTTGGCTAATTGTTTGTATTACCCTAAGAGTGTATAAGAAATAACCCTGTCAAGATGGAAATCTCAGTGGAAAGGTGGAAAGTTTTCCCCATTCTGAAACTTCTCTGGGTTTTGTACTTCTCCAGGGGAATACTGCCATGTTTGCTTAGAGAGGATAATTTTGTACATGCATATGCACAGGTAGTGCTTAGTGTTTTGACAAGGAGATTAATACCCCACTTTTTCCTCATAATTAGGCCCTTCCAGAGATATTAACATGCCTTTTCCTAGCTTGGCTACTATTGCTGATGTGACATGAGGTTTGAGAATTGTCTTTAGTTTCTGGTATTCCTTTTCTTAGAGAATGAGGACCATTTAAAGTGTTTGCAGTAGAGAAGCAGAAGGTAGCACAAGCTGCCATTCTGTGCAGTGAAACAGATTCCAGATCAAGGATTCAGTATGTAAAGCAAGCCTTGCTGCTGGCCTTTGGGGTGAATGTCATTAAAGACAAGTAAAGATATACCCTGACTCTTCAGTTTGCAAACACAAACTTTACACCATTGTGTTGGTTACTTTAGTAGAGCAATCTGTTTTACCCACATTCTACTTTGTAATGTTCCTTTCATAAACTCTGTAAATGAAACTTTGCATGAATTTCCAGATTTCTATGAGCACTTCACCTTGCTGGACAACGTTCTCAGGCTCTGAGTTGTTTGTGGTGAGGATCCTCCTCACTTGGAGCAAGTAGTGTGGCTGAAAATCAGAAATGCTGTGTGCATGCCTTGGAGACTGATAGGGCCTTAGGATTAGATCCAACTCATCCACTTCCAATTCAAGTCAAAACTTCATCCTATCTCAAAGTAAATTTTTTTACAAGGAGAAAATGGGAGAAGGAGATTTGGTTTATTTTACTGTGGAGAGATCTTGTTTTGGAAAGTGCTGGCCTTTGTGGAGGGCACGTGAATCTTTGTGAATCAAACTTCCAGCTTTGAAATTTGGAGAGGGAGGGCAGCCCAGGATGACGTAGGAGGTTGTATGAGAATGTGATTTTGCTGATGTAGTTTTCCAAGGCTATTAAGTGGTTTGCATTTTTGAAAATCAACAATTCTACAAATCTGTTTTTTTATTATTTGTATTTTTTTTACATTATTCTAAATCTGCTCTTTGGTTTCGTTTCAATTTTTTTGTTTAATAACAATTTGTATTGATTTTGAGTGAGCTTCTCAACTGTAGCGAGAAACAGACCAAAGGAAAAGAATAACTGGTATTTCCTTCAGCAATAATCATTCACCTCAAAGGACTATTCAGTTTTTCTCATTTCTTCCTCCCCTTTCAGGATGTAATTCCTAGAAGTCAGGTTTTGATACTGGATCTGGTCTTTAGGATTATGTTTTATACAATGACTACCAGATGATTTTCAATGTGTAAGAATTATGTTATTGAAGGATAAAACCAAGTGAGTAGAAAATATTATGAAATCTATGTGGAGTAAATATAAAAGATAGCTAATATGGGTTTGGCTTTTTTTATTTGAATCATGTGTGACTATAATGCTGCATTTGTTCACAGCACAGCAAGGTATTACTTTTATTTAATCAACTGTATTCTGGTTGAGTTACAGTTATTATATTCTCCTCCACATATAAAATAATTTTCCTTTAAGCAAACCTGATATCAGTGTGGAAGAACAGGAATTATTCAAATTAGGTTGAAGCACCAAGGCTGACGAGTGTCTCACAGAATGAAAGAGGGTGCAGGTAGAGCATGTTTCTGAAATCTGTTTAATGCCAGCACACACAGATCTGAAAGAGGGTGAACTTATTCCCTGGGTGGTTCTGCTGGGCTCCTTTTTCACGGTTATTTGGTGTCTAAGGGCTGCAGCATCTATGCTGCTCTCTGAGTGTGTGATTCTTTCTCAGAATACTTGCATAAATGTGAGGTGTGTTCCCTGGGACAGAAGGGGGACCCTGCTTGTAAGGAGGAGTGAGGGAAGCACATTGAAGGAACCTCTGTCCAAGTGTTTCAAACACTGATCATATCTTCTGGCCAAACTTGAGTTTATCCCCCTGTAGGCTGCAGTGCTAATGGGTGACAAACACAGTGTCAGTGAGATCACTTTTTGACTGAGCAGTCCATTCTCTGGCTTTCCAAATCACAATGGCAACTTGTCAGACTGTCTGGATGTGGCACAGAAGTTTCTTCCACTAGAAATGGAACCTCTACTCTGTGTTATGTTTGGGATCCTCAATTAAGGTTCTGAAATGTTAGAAATAACCTCACTCCCATGTAAGGTGAAGGAAGATGAAGTCCAGTTTCTTATTGTGCCATTAAATAAATCTTAACTGCTATCTGTTCCTCCCAGGTGATTAAATGAGAAGTGGAATGGTTGAAATTGTAGGTGATTATTATTTGAACTTTATTTTCTTTTCTATTTAAGCATTAATTTTCTCTTTGGCTGTCATCATCTGATTTACTTAATTACTGCACCATTAGTACCCATTCTTCTTGGTTTCAAAGCCCCGCCTTGCTAAATTTTTTATGGTATTTCTTTAGGAACACAATTTCCTGTGTCTTTCAGAATTATCAGCTGAAACTGTTGTCAGTAATTAACATATCAAAAGAGCACGGTGACCTGCCAGTGATATTGCATGTGCTCTGGCAACTGCTGCTGATATTCAGGATGTTTATTAATTTCCAGGACTACTTGTCCTTTCCCAGCTACCACATTTCCTTACCTGAAGGGTGTGTGACCAAAAAGGACATAATGTGAGAGACATGGCCCCTAATCTGGTAGGGATTGTCCTTAAAGAAAGATTCTTCTTCCCCAAAGCCATTTCTTTCCTGTGCTAGTCTGGAGGGCTTCTCCCTTCCTCTCCAAGTGGGATCTGTTCCAGGAGAACCTTTTTTGCATTTCACTTATGAAGAAAAGAGGGTAAAGTGCTTCTATTTGTCCTCTGCCCTGATAAGACTTACACCAGAAAAATATTGTCTGTTGTAGGAAGCCAAGAATTGTCTTTTATTCTCCAGTGGATGTTCTGGAGAGAAGCAATCCTAAACCATGGAAAAATGAAATTGCAATGAACAATATCTGTCTGGATCCAATAGGAATTGCTCACTGAACTGTTTTTCAACCTGCCAGGCCTCTCCTGGTCCCTCTGCACGGTATGGGAG
This sequence comes from Chaetops frenatus, assembly GCA_013400775.1. Taxonomy (NCBI): domain Eukaryota; kingdom Metazoa; phylum Chordata; class Aves; order Passeriformes; family Picathartidae; genus Chaetops; species Chaetops frenatus. The sequence continues at coordinate 255,492 of VZTR01007315.1, forward strand.
CATCTCTCTGGGATGAAGAGTAGGATATGAACTAGGCTTGGATACAATTTTTTCCAGGTCACAATTTTACCCCAAAGATTAGAACAGAGGTCCTGGATATTTACTTTTTTTTTAATCGAAAAGGAGCACAAGAAAGGCTTCTGGGCCTGTGTTTTAGGTTCAAGCCAAGAAGAAGATAAGCTTTGGTGCAGATATATTTTGAACTGAGGCAAATAATGTCAATTTAAGAAGGGTGACATTGTAGAAAAGGCCAAATTTCAGCCCCTGCTAACAAATGCAGCTCCAGCTGCTGAGAAGGTAGCAAGTAAGTAATGGGGCAGTGTGCCTTCAGGTAGAGCCTGTACATGGGCCTTAACCATTCTGAAATCACCTTGGTGCTGTTGACTTGGACAGGTGGCATAAGAAATGTGTAGGAATAACATGGTATCTGACCATGTTTACTGTGACAAAAGAGTGAGGCTCCCAATCAAAATAACAAAAAATGAAAAGGCTGGAAGAACTGACAGCACATTACACAGAGACCAACACAAACTGAGGCCAGGTGCCTCAGCCTTGTGACTGAGCTGTGACAGAGGAGAAATGGCATTTCATGGTTCATCCTCTGTTTCACTGGCTGTAATGAGCAGGAGGTAATGCTGGTTTAACCCATTGTTTCTTCCTGTTCCAAAGTATTCCTAGTGGTTCTCTTCAGCTGTCCTTCTCCACAGCTGCCAGTGTCAGTCCTGTCCTGTGCTGGGAGAGCCTCTGGAATTGTCCCCATTTTCTCATGGAGGAGTTTGCATTTAGTGCTTGGCAAACACACTACAATTGGCAGATTTATTAGCTAACAGTCTTTTTGCTGTCAAGCAGAGCTGTGGGCTACCTTTATTTGCTGAATGTGTCAAGTATTCCAGTTTGATGAGAGCTCTTTCTCCTGACACACACTCGGACTACATGGTTCCCATCAGTGGATTCCTATATCCTGCACATCACAGTATGGTGCAAATGCAGGCATTCTCCTGTTTCTTTTAAACACCGACTCACACCTTTAATTTACAAGTATTTTAAAGGAAAGCTTATAAACAGATGAACTAAGGTACTGTAGTCTAATTACCATTTTAAAGAAAATTTGTTTTGTGAGCAGAACCTGGTTTTAAAAATGATTTTTTTTTCTATTATTTTTACCTTATATTCCCTAATATCATCTTACTGCCAGTTACAACCAGTTTTCTCTGGTTCTCTCATTATTCCTTGACAATCTCCCTCTTGCAGGAAGCCTATCTCCCTGCAGCATCCCCAGTTCATTTGGCTGGACAAATTGCTGTGGCTCGTTCAGAGCACACGTGGGCTGATTTGCTGGCTCTTATCTCTGAGAATGGGAAAAGATCTTTCCCTCAGCTGAGGCAATAATTTGTGTCCCTTTTCAACAGTCAACTCTTTTCATTATATTTGCAGTGGTTTCACACCTCTGAAAGCTATGCCTTTTAAAAAGTGACCAGGAAGTTCAAGGGTTATTAAGGAACACAGTCATATGGAGAGACTGCACAGATTTTCCCTTGTCAGAAAAATGGAGAAAATAACATGACTATAAGTGAGTTTTGGCACAGGGGACAACTGGTATTACTAATCTGAAAAAGTTGTTGCTTGAAAATCAAAACTTTCAGAATTGCATGTGGTCTTATAATTCTTGCAGTGATTGATTGGTGAGGATAAAGGTAGAGTCTTTGAAAACTGTCAAAATTCTTTTGAGCTAATAACAAAAATTTTTTCACTTTGTATTTTTGAACTAGTGGCTCTTTGATATCCATATAAACATGCATATTGTACTTGCCACTGTTATAGAGGAAAAATTTTTTAAAAAAATCATAAAAAGTGGGAGGATCACTTTTGGAGAAAGGATTAAAATGATGTCATCTGAATCCCTCCCAGCTAAAGCTGTAACTACTGCAACATAGGGGACAGCAAGGTCTCTGTGGCAGAGAGGAAAGAGCCGTCCTTCCTTAAGGACTACAGGTGTTGGATGGTAGTAGGGAATATTATTTTTCTCCCAGTGAATTCATCAGAGAACTGATGTACTTTATTCTAACAGGATTTTGTCCTCTGGTGTATTTCACAGACAACATCAGTGTAAAACCCTTGCCCTGATTTGGCTTTTGTCTATTTGTTTCTAGGATGTCCCTTGGCATTTTCTTTCTATCTGCTGATGTCTGCAAGCTGCATTTTCTTGAACTTTGATATGCATGAGCCCTAATTTATTTTCTTTGTGCTGATATGTTCTAGTTTTCTCTGGTATTTGTTTTCTTATTGGTATTTCCTTCCTGCCCATATCATTGAGGTCAAGGGAACATATTTGCAATAATTTGCTTATTAGCTCATGTCACTTCAGAAATAAAACACATCCTGTATAGGGGTTTTGGCAATATAAAAGTATTGGTGTAGTACAGTGTTTTAAAAACATGTACCAATGGCTCTTATATTCCCAATTGTCTGTCTGGAATAGAAATTTTAATTTCAGGAGAAGATCCTGAAAAATTCAGTGCTTTTCAATCCTGAAATTTCAGTGCTGAGAAATAGGAAACCTTAATCTTTTTGACTTTCTGAAAAACAAACCAGAGTGATTCACAGCTCCAGAGATTAAGGCAGGAAACACACTGGTGCTGTTTAACCTTCTTCCAGAGCACTTGCTGGATGTACTTTCCAATAGAGACTGATGGGTGAACCCATACAAGAAGAGCATGACTCAAAATAAATGTTTCCAACCAGATAAAACCACTGGCAATGCCCCACAATCCCATTAACTCCAGAGATAGCACTCAAAACCCTTTCAAGAAAAAATGTCTGTTGTTACAAAATATTACCAAATGGAATGGATCCCCTTTATTATGTGGAAAAGATGAAGTAACCTTCTGAATGTACTCTATTAAACAAAAAAAAGGTTGAAATTCATAGAGTGAAAAATTATGAGCTTGGGTTTTTATAAGATTTGAAAGGTCAGGAGGGTAAGCAGATGGCTAGCTGTAGAATTTATTATGCTTTTTAGCAATTGTTTTGATGTTCCAGGTGAAACCTTGCAAGCTTATGAGGCTGTAAAATTCTATGACCCTGCATTAAAGTGAGGATTATGCTCATAATATGCATGTGATTTTAGAGATCAATCTATCACACATTTATCATCTGCCAAAACCTCACGAGATTCAGTGTGATGGATATATTGAACTACAATTTTTACTATTCTGCAACAGTGCATGCCTTTTTTTGTCCATTTTGTGTTTTCCTTATGAAGATAATATGACTAAGCTTATAATAATGAAATGATAATCTGGTAGTGCTGAGTGCCTTTCCAGCAACCTTTCAGTGCTCAAAAAATGCCCTGATTTTACAAGGCATGTAAAAACTTGTGTTCAGTGATGGTTATTGCACAGACTTTCTCAGGTACACCAAACTATGCTTAGCAGTATTAATAATGAAATTATAGTAAAAAGTTCTGGTTTCTTCTCTGAGTTTAAAAGCATAAATGCCTTGTTTCTGCCTGGAAGAAATTGTTAAACTCTTTTTCAAAGGCAGCTACTCTGGTTGCATGTCCCATGATAATAAAGACAAGGTATTGGAAAATCATAAGTGGCTTCCAAATAGTGCAGCTCCACCATTGGGTTCAGGCTCCTGTCTGGAGAATACTGACCAAGAACAGCAGGTGGGACATGCAAGCAGGTCATCAATATTTTCTTAATCTTGGGAAAGAAAACACTGTTTCAGGATTTCCCAACTTGTGAAAGGAAAAGCAAGAGCTGTATATTTTCCTCAGTTGAAAAGGCATGCAAGTTTCAAGTGCCAGTAGCTCGTTTTACAAGTTTGTGTGTGCTGATGCCCATCTGCAAGTCTGTGGAGAAGTCTTACTGCCCTGTTTATGAATTCAGCCACCTGCTGGATTCTTTCCCTTTTTTGCCAAGATCATCTTTAATTTCTTGTTCATCTTTAATTTTGTTTGTAGTGGTTTTGGGCACTGCCGAGCTCGGTTTTGGGCTGTGCTGGTGTTGTACTGGTAGGACCCCTTTATGCTTTAATGCACAGCCTCTTGTGGGGCTCTGCAGGGCTCTGCCTTGGGGCAGTGCTCTCCAGCATCTCATAAAGGACTTGCCTGCAGGACTTGAAGGGATATTAATTAAGTTTGCAGATGATAGAAAACCAGGAGGAGCTGTTGGCTCCCTCAAAGGCAGATGAGGCCCTGCAGGGAGGCCTCAGCAGATGAGAAAGGTGGGCAATCACCAACCACATGAAGTTTAGCAAAGGCAAATCTTGGATTCTGCACCTGGGATGGAACAACCTTGGATGTACAGACAGACTGGGGAATGAGAGGCTGGGGAGCAGCTGTGGAAAGGGACCTGGGGGCCCTGGCTGGTGGGAAGTTGAATGTGAGTCAGCAGTGGCAGCCAGGAAGGCCAAGCATATCCTGGGGGGCATCAGCCACTGTCAGGCAGGGGAGGGGATTGTCCTGCTCTGCCCTGAGCTGGGGAGGCCTCACCTCAAGTGTTGGGGGCAGTTTAGGGCACCACAATGTAAGGAAGACATTAAACTACCAGAGAGATCCAAAGGAGGGTAACAAGGATGGTGAAGAGCCTTGAGGGGAAGCCCTATGAGGTCACTTGGTCTGTTCAGCTGGAGAAGAGGAGGCTGAGGGGAGACCTCACTGCAGTTACAGCTCCCTTGAGAGGGGAGGAGGAGGGGCACTGATCTCTTCTCGGTGGTGACAGTGACAGGACCCCAGGGAATGTTGTCAGGACAGGTTTAGGCTGGATATCAGGAAAAGGTTCTTCACCCAGAGGGGTGGTTGGGTACTGGAACAGGCTCCCCAGGGCAGTGGCCACAGCACCAGCCTGACAGAGCTCAAGAAGCCTTTGGACAATGCTCTCAGGCACAGGATGTGGTTCTTGAGGTGTCCTGTGCAGAGCCAGCAGTTGGATGCTCTTGGAGTCTCTTCTAACTCTGCATGTTTTGTTATTCTATTTGATAGTGACTTGAAGTTTGTTACCTAAGGTGGATTATCAATAATACCTAGATTTCTGCTCAAATTCCATTGTTTTTACCTCTGTTTCAAATCAGACTGAATCAGTGCCCAAGCCCTGAATCTAAAGGGTTGCTATTTAAAAAATTCCACCCTGTCAGGATCTTCCACAGGCAGAATTTCCCTGTCCTCAGTTCAGCACCTTTGTGTTCACTGGAGTTGGTGCATAGTTTCTGCACAAAAATGAGCAGTTAACTAAATGCTAATTAAAAGCAGCATGTCAGTTTATTGTGCTCAGTAGGAGCAGTCACAAAAGAACATGAACCTGAATTAATTTTTTATCGCCCTTTTTTTTTTTTTCCTTTAGACCCCAGGGGGCTTGAGGGGAAAAACCTATTAAGATAACTCAAACGAAAATTTGAGATGGGCCTGAGAAGCTTCCAGCCCTGTGAGATGCTTCCCTAGAGCCTCCCCATACCTACAGAGTAGCTCCTCCCCTGTCAGATCAATATGCCACGACTTCTGAAACCCAAAAGCTGTCTCAGGCTCCTGTCAGTCCTGGTGCCACCAGGCAGCTGCAGGCGTGGTCCTGTGAGGTTTGTTGATGCTGCTGAGCCCTGAGGGCACTCAGCAGCTCACAGAGGTGATCCATATCCGTGCTGATTGATCCCTACAGGCCTGATCCCAAGTCGGTTGCATTCAATGAGGGTTTACATTTCGTTTTGAGAAGCTTTAGGTTAAGCTTAAGGATATGGGATAGAACAGATAATGAGGTCAGGATGAAAGGTAGAGGAATAAAGAACTGAAGTATGAGAAGTTCACCTCGCACACAGAAAAAGTTCAGTTGGTTTGTCTTGGGCTGCCTTGTAATGCCTTGGGTGCTGAGTTCCAAAATTAAAGCAAAAAATCTGGTTATTGTTGACAGCATTCAAAAATTAATCTATGAACCACAGACAGACCTTCAGTGGCTCTTTGGAGCCATACCTATTTGCTGCAGCAGGAAATGGGAATTCACATAATCATAGATGCATTTTTTAATGCTTCCAGCAAGAGAGAAGAGGAAGGATTTTCCTGTGCTTTTAAGTATAAAAAAGCTAGTTCTTTTAAGTGTTTACTAGATGTTAAATGTTTGCTGCCTCCTCTGTTTCAGTGAAGCATTTGAAACCCAACTGCATTCTTGAGGCCAAGTTTGATAGTCTGTGGTAACTGAGGTGTGTACTGGTTGAGCTGATTTACACTGCTGTAGCACACAACTTTCATGAAGCATTTTTACTCTGCAGGTCTTCCCCATCACACTCTTTATTTTTGCTCTTCATTCAGTTGTTCAGATGGCGTGGCCTTATTGAGGTCTGATGACCACCTTACAAATTAGCAGAAAATTCATGTTATGCTGTGATCCAGCACACTGTCAGTGAGAAAAGTTTTCATCTCTTAACTCTTTTACCCCCTACTGCCACTGTGGCATCAGCATGATGGGGTAGAAGAGCTTTTACTTCAAAGGAAATACTGGAGCATGTACTGATAACAGCAGTCACCCAGAGGATAAAGTAATAAATACTTCACACTACTTCATGTAAGCAGTCATGGCTTCACTAGAAAGATCTTTAAGCACCCAAATATTGTTAAGAGATATATTTACCATAGGGCTTGATCTCATCACACTTTATTATAAATGTGTGGTTTGTTTCTCTGTCCTTCTAGTCCTCCAAAGACTATAAGGCAGAAAGCACAACTTAATCTGGCTCATGCCAGATTGATAACATCTTGAAGAGAGCTTTAAACTGAGGTGCTCTGGAAGGCTGGAAAGCTCAGTTTCACCACATACACAAGGGGATTCCAGGCATTTTCTGCATCTTTGTAGTAAAATTACAAATGTGGTGCCAGGCTGTGTGTCAGTGTACAAGAGGAGGGTTGACAAGTCTGAAGTCAGTAAAAAATATGCAAGCATGATGCATTGCCACACATCCTTTACCACATGACCATTGCATCGTGCTGTACCAGTCTTCTGTCAGATCATTTGGATCTCTTTTCACTGTTATTTTTTCCAGCTCTTCATTTCATCTTGCTGAGAAGAAAAAAATCAGACCTTAATGAGGAGCAAAGTTATCTTTGGCTTTACCAGACTGAAGAATTTGTAGCCTTTTGGTAATCTAATTGTGTAGGGTTAACAGATTTTAATTGTCCCAGTAGGTTTTTTATAAAGCCTGAGAAAAGTTACCAGGTTTTCATGCTTTACTCAAAGCTCATAAGAAGCATAAATCTCTCCAACACCACCAGCTAATGAAGTTTACTCCCTTAGCTCCAAACTCATCCTTCCAGCTTCAGTGACTTTGTGAATGGGATTATCTTCTAAAAGCTTCTGAGCCAGTTTCCTTCTGTAGCATTCAGAATACCCTCATTTTGCTGGTGCAAGTGAAATTAAGTTTCCCATGACACTCCCATGTTCTTTTCATCCAACTTCTACCTGATCCCTTCCTCAGCAAAGTACTTGAATATACTAAGAAGGCAATGGTTACACTCAATTTAACCACTGGCTTGGTTCATCCCTCAATATCTTAGGCTGTGTGTAAGCTGTTACTGAATGCATAAAATATTATTCATTGTATTATTGCTGGTCATCTGTGGTTTTTTAATGCATCAAAGGATCTCTTCAGCCTCAAGAGCAGCTGTTGTAGCAGGTTGAAAAAAATCAATGGTCACCTTCCCATGAGATAGTGCAAATCCCTTCCTGATGCAGTTTCTCACAGAATGCCAACAATCTGTAATGATTCAGGACCAGATGAACAGAAATGAGCTTAGCCACAAGTCTGTGACAGAGGTTTGAAAAGACATGTCATGAACTTTTGCTCTGAAATTGTAAATCTCTTGGAACTGTAGGAGTTTCTCCACCACCTATCACTTCTTATATCTTTTTTGTTAGATCGTCCTGACAAGTAGAGAAGCACAGGTCTGACTTTATTGCATGGTGAAACTCTCTGGGAGATCCCATTATTGAGGGGGTTAATTTCCTACCTTCATTAAAAACCCTGTCTAATTGATCCCTTTAAAATACATGCTAGGCAGTCACCAATGTAGCTCAAGAGGTCAACACATATAAATGAGTTTTAGGAAGTAAGCTCAAAAAAGGTACCCATAAGGCCTATATAACATCTGTATATTCACTGAGCACACCAGACCACACTCCCTATTGCTGCCAGAAAGTCTCCTCTGCCAGTGTGTACTAGTCCCTTTTTCCACCCAACTGCTTTTATCTCCAAAACTCTCCAGGCATCTCAGTGCACATTCCAGATCTCCAGTGGGACAGGAACTGACAGCTGGAAAGGTCTGGAGTGGTTTCAGCTTGGTGGAAATGAAGTGTGAAAACATGAAGCAAGCCCATGTTGTTGTTCGAGTGAATTGATTTTCTTTATTTGATATGAAGAGTATTAGCAACTCACCCGTTATTTTTGTAGTGTGTTTTCTATTACAGAGCATTAAGAGGCTGAAAATACAAATGCTGCTAACTGGTGAAATCATCTCATGAGGTCTAAAATATTGTTAGTTCTTAATGGCATCCTTAATTCTTAGTAGGAGCATATATGGTCACATTAATATCTCATATTGTGGCACTTGTTACCAGTTCATTTTCACTGCCCTTTTGGAGTGTGTGTAGCTTGCTTATTAGACGAAATCTGGAAGATTCCTCTAGAATTAGGATTTAGTGGACCCTAAATGTGGGATGGCCAGGTACAGATTAGATAAGATATCTCAGCTTTAGGTCCTTGACACCTTTGGAAGTACTACTCAAATCTGAGCACCAGATATGTGTTAGGATCACACTTTAGCTGAACTAATAAATAACCCTTCAAATTATTCTGGTTTCTCCCTATGCACAGTTTTAGCAGCATATACAAATTTCAAGCTGTTCTGTTCTAGAACCAACTGAAGATAAATTTCTCTGTGCACTAATATATACAGTTCCATTTTAAAACCTGAGAGGTATCCCTTAAACTTCATTATATAATCCTTATGTTGTAAATTAATACCTTGAGAAAGCAGGAGCTCATACTTCCCTTTCAAGTACGTTTGTTTAGCTCTGCCAGGTCTTCATAAACAGCAAAGTTTTCATTTGTGTTGTTGACTTCACTGAAGGGTCTCTGAAGGATTAAAGAAAAACTGGAAGTTTTTGGTTTCTCAAGGAATAAACAATAAGATTGTTGTTTTAAAAATTGACTGTGTTTGGATTGGTTTAGTTTTTTGAAAGTTGAATACCTATTCTAATGCTTTATCAAATATTTTAATAAATTGTTCAAATATTAGTGTTAATATAGTTTGTTCTTCTGAAACTTTCTTGGACCTTATTTGACACAAGGTACAGTAACTGTATTGGACTTTAACCCCACAGACTTTTACCAAGCCATATGTCAGTCCTTGAGCATTGTGTGTGTTCTTTTGTAAAACAATCTTGTTTAGATAAATTGTCAACATTTATAGAAGCGTGTTAGTGGAGATAAGGGACATTATTGATGATAGAGTGGGTTTTTTTATATTGTTCAGTAAAATTACTCGAGGCTACCCTTGAAAAGATGCACCTTTAGAGTCTTTCTGTGATTCTCTCCTGGCAAAAAAAGGCCATGATGACAAAACAGGAAAAAAAAAAATCAAAATATCATCCCAGATTAGAAGATCTATATTAAAATTAGTAACAGTTCTCTTCATGTAAAGCATGTAATGGCACATCTGGAGAGTGCAAGGGGGTTTCAGAGACTGTCTAATCACATCTTGAATGGCCTGATTGATGCTACTTGCAGACACGATGTCGAGGGCTATGAAAGAAGTAATTGCAGAGTTTCTATTTGTCACAATATTCCTTGATGGGATTTCTGATGTTGGTAATTTGTCACAGCGGTTCATTGTCTTGCTGGGTGTCAAACAAAATGGAGATGCCAGAGAGCTGCTGATTTGCTTTCAAAATGTCAGAGTCAGACTGTGGGAACAGAGCTGTGATGGATATTGGGGTGACTGGCAAAGGGCAGCATGCAGCAGGGCTCTGGTTGTAGGGAGAGGAGATGGGTGGCTCAGGAGAGAATCAGAGTGTGCTGGCTTTTCTTTGTGACTACAGCACCTCTAAGCAGACTCCTATTATCCCCTGGGATCTCACCTCAGAAGTACTTGAGGATGATGCTCTTTCCAGCTATACAACACATATTATGAATCCACTCGATATTTCTTAAGTGGCTTGTCTATCTGGGGGTGTGATTTACAGTCTTGTCATGGTGTTTTCCCCTCAGCTTACAACCTGTGGGGAAAGGTGTCTGAGGCACTTCACCACAACACTGAATCACAAAAAACAAAGCTTTTCAGACTGTGTTTAGGTGCCTTCCTATGATGGAGTAAAACTATTATGATCTCTGGTAGCTGTAGAGGGGGCTGACCTCAGTGCTGGGGACCTTCAGGGGCCCAGGACAAGCCTTGTCTCTGCCACCAAACCCCCTTAGAATTTGTCTTGTGCTACCTGGTCTTTCCCTCTGCCTTGCCCAGTGATGGATATAGTGGGGATAATAACATTTTCTTCCTCTCTTTGTCTTTTTATATCTTATTTTTGTTAAAAACTGTTTAAGCCATAGACAAATTCTTATTGCACAAATATGTATTGTCTATTGTAGACAGAGCTTAACCTTGATGGGAGGGATTTTAACCTTCATGGGAGTAAAGATTGATTTATACAAATAATAATAAATCATACTTCTTTCTTTGGGTGATGTTCTGTATGGATTTAACACAGTGTAAAAATATAGAGAATCTGTGAACAGAACGGGAAGTTAAATCCTGGCATTTCTGAGAAACCGTTCTGTTAGGTTTATTTTATTATTATTCTTGAACAGATCATGCATAAATAAATAATAGGAAGCGTCAGTGATCTGCTCTGGAGAAAGACAACTCTGCCTCCTGTTGTATCAGAGCATGGAAAAACAAGCTAGAGATTAGACATGTCATTGATGGCAAGTTCCAGGCATAAGCTGCTGTAATCACTCTAGGAAAACAACAAACCAACACAAATGGACATAGCAGAGAAAGCTGACTGTCAAGGCACACCTCAGTCAAGTGTCTCTGCAGGCCCAGGGAGTGTAAATAAATAGGCAGAAGGGAAAATAATGCAGTGGTAAAAATAAGCATGGTATAAAAAGTTCACACTTGAAGTTGAACAGCATTTTGGCCCCTTGCTGTGTAGTAGTTGGAGGCTGCCGAAATTTGGCCAGTGAGTGAACAAACTGTCAAATTGAATGGAGCACATGAGCAAAGATGTGATTAAATCATTCTTTTGAAGTGATTAGTTGTTTCTGACCATAAAAATTTAAATACAGGAAGACTGAGGATCAGGCCTGAAATAAAGGTTGTTCCTATCTGGAAAATTTTGGTACACCATATACAACATGAATACTTTTATTCTTGGTGATACCTGCTTTTATTGTCAGGTTGCAGATTAGTCTCTAAGGTGATTTTTACAGCCCAAGAGCTGTGGCCTGGTGACTGAGGAATGGCAGCTGGTCTTGCCTGCACAGCCAGCACTGCTGCAGAGAGGCTGAGACAGGAGTTCAGGGGGGTTCCCAGCTCAATCCAGGGGCTGCATCTGCAGGGCGTTTGTCTCAGAAGCACCTTGCTGTCTGTGTCAGGTAAAACAGGCAACAAGAGGGCACTGTGAGGAGGTGTGGTAGAAGACAAATAGCTGAGCTGATTTCCCAGGAGGGCTGAGAGCCCTGGCTTGCAGCCATATGGAGCAGGGCCCCCACTCCTCCTCCCTCAGGGATGCGCTGCCCGCAGCCTTTCTGAAGCTCGTGTGTGAATGCTTCATAAAAATACCAGGGGAGATGTGGAGGTAGACAGATGTGGAGAAAAAAAAGTCAAGGGAAGATTGATAAGTTGTGAAAAAGACAACAAGGATTTTGAGAGAAGCTTCTGAAATAAGAAATGAGATGAAAAAGGAGAGCAAAGCAAGCTAAACAGCACTGCAGAGACAAAATAAAAAGTTAAGAATGTGGTAAAGCCAGACCAAACCGAGAGGGGCACAGACAGGAGGAAATTTGTGACTCAAGAGTGAGCAGTGGTCTATTACAGGCATGTAAAGGTGAGAGCAAATGCATGAGGGAAAAATACCAAGATGACAAGAGTGAATAGGACATGCTGAACAAGGGTCTTCTGACTACCCAGCAACTACGTTATTTCATCTCTAAATGTGTCTTATCAGGGTAAATGCTTTCTGTCAAATCCATTTTTGTCCCAATTTGATTAGCTCTTAGAATGTACAGAAATATAAGTGGCTGAATGCACCAGAAAAGTGAGGGTGACAGTTTAAAAACATTACAGACTATTTCTGTTGTTCCTACAGCTTAAAGTACTAATTTCTGAAAAGGACACATTTCAGTTATTCATTAGAAAGCTGAATATTGATATTATGTACTCATTCTACTGTTTCCTATTTTGGGAAGTATGGTCAGATTTTTCCATTGGGTAGAAGTATATATGGGATCAATGCTCTTTAGCTGAGACCTCTGTGTGGAACCTTCTCTAGAGATTTTCTTCTTATAAGAAAGGCACAGGCCCTGTAGTACCTTGAACGTTCCCCATGGACCTGTGACACTCACTGGAGTTATGTTCATGCTTAATTCAAAACAAGCTTAAATGTCTTAAAAGGGATCTCACTGACAAAGTCAGGCTTATAAATTTTTTTCAAACTACTTATTTATTTATTTTCAAATATGAGTTTTAAGGAGATATTAAATAGTTGCATACAACAGCAAATACTGATTCTGACCTAGCCTCCTCTCTGAGACAACCCAGGAAGGAAGGTGTCTTTTTGTGTGTGTTCATGGTGCAGTTCCTCATTATGTCAGGCTCTCCACATGCCCTGAATTATGTCAGACATCTTTGCTGAAATGCATTTTTGAGTTTCATAACAGGCAGATAGTAGTTAATGATGTCACTATAATGGATCATTATTTTTTTAGTGCTAGGCTCCCAGTAAATTCACATTTTCTATCTTTCACACCTGTAATCTATAAAGAAAAAAAGAAAAAAAGGGTTGGACTTACCTAGAGGGTGAGGAAAAATTTTGTGTCAAGCTGTCACGTACTGCAGTGCCATCTAACCAGACAGTGATAAAACTGGGTAGTCTTATCTATAAATCACAATAAAGCTTGGCACAATTCACCTCTGCCTCCAAAGCCTTAAGAGTGGTTAGATTTTCCTATTAGGAACAAACCCAAAATGTATTTATCAGGACCTTCTGAGGTCTGGGAGAAGTAGGAATGTATCATCGGAGGACTTTTTGCTTGAATCCAAGAACATCCACCTCTGATTCTTACCTTATAACAGCAGAAACAAAAGGAAAACTGGGGTGGGGTTGTGTGGAGACATGGATTTCTAATGGAGCAGGCTCCCATCCTTGTGGCTGTACAGGACACCATCCCCACTGGCTCCTGCCCAGGGCAGCCAAGGTGGGAGATTTGGTCTGGTGTTAGGGCTGCTCCCCTTTCTGGGAGCCTCCTTTGTGTGCTGGGGTGGCTTTCCAGGAGGTGGGGACAGACTGAAGGAACAGCCACCAACAAATCCAGACAATGGCAAAAACAACCCCAGGGTAAAGCAAGGAAATGCTTCCTCAAGAGCTGGGTTGAGAATGGTCACATGGCCAGAAAATGCCCATGGATTTGTGTTTCCAGCAATGCAAGCTGGAGTTTTTGACATCAGTCTGCCTCAGAAACCTGTGCAGCTCTTGATCTCTGAGAACATTATCATTTACTGGCAGAACTTGCACTGTGCATCCTCGGGTGCCTGCTCTCCGTGCTCCTCTCCTTCATGGTCTCTTCCTGCTCTCCTCCTGGCTGCCCCCCTGCTCAAGTGTGTGGTAAAGGAGCCTGTGCTGCTCCCCTGGCCACCTCCTGGCGTGTCCCAGGCCTGGCTGAGGATTGACAGCAGCATTGCTCATAAAAAGGGAGAGGTTATTGCAGAGGAAAGAGAGGATAAAGCTGAGGATCACTCTAGTGAGCTGCAGTGCAGGAGATTTTTGCCATGAGCAGGGAATAACAGCTGAAGGCAGGCCAGGCTGATCAGAGCAGGATCTTACGGGATGAAACCCTGAAATGAGACAAGTTAAATGTGGGGTGGACTGAGGGAGATTTTATCAGCAGAGGCCCTGCCAATACCCTGTGGGGGGTTCATCTGCAGTACTTCTTCTGGAAGGATTTCTTATCAGAAAAGGGCTTCAGCCTGGCAGTGGCAGGTCTTGTAGGGAATGTGATTGAGGGTTTTTTTGGTTAAAAATATCAGGCCCTTGCAAAATCTTCTCATGGTGACAATACAAGCAAGAGACCAGTCACAAACTCAGACTGGGAATCAGAAAAGCATCTCTGCAATTAAGAAAAGGTCTGAACAACCTCCTATTTAGTCTAGTGGGGCAAACAGTACAGCTGGTGTGTGGACCATGGTACATTTATGAATGCACTTAAAGTAGGAGATGGTTTTCTGAATAAGCAGAAATACAGTTCTGTTGAATAAAGGAGAATCTTCTTGGTCTGGAGCCCTACAAACAGAAGGGTGTTGGGTCAAATATCTCAGCAATATACTGAGTATCACAGAGTTTGTACCTCAGGCCAAGACCTTTCTCAGCTTTTATTATCTTTAAATGGTGATGTTTCCTTCTTGCCTGATGATGTGCTCATATTTCCCAGTATATGCTGAGTGGTAGCTTGGCCTGTTAGTTAATTATTTTTTCAAAGGTTAAACATTCTCTAGTCTTAGCATACAACATTCTTGCAAGATTATTTCCTTATTTTCCTTAAGCACAATCCCCCATATTCAAAAAAGTGTCTCTGTTTGTTTGGTAATTGCCTGTATTTCATCTTGAGCAGTGATATATTGATTTTCATGTGAAGTGAGCTTTCAGGTTGCCTTTTAGAAAGATGAGTTTTGGCAAGGCTCCATCACACTTCTTTGTTTTATTGCTTATCCTTCACCTGGGAGAGCAGGCAGCCCTATTCCCAAGTACAAGCAGCCTGAATCATCTTATACAACCCCAATTCCTTTATTCCATTTTCTTTCAGTGTAGTCCAAAGTACCATTACTTTTCTGTGCCAGTTAGATGCTGACTCATGGCAAGTAATTTACCCAGTATTCCCAATTATTTTTTCCCCCCCTAGAAACTGTACCTACATTTACCAGCTACACTGCAGGCTGTAGAAATATTGCATGTATTGCACTAGGGTCTGTGAGTGACACTGCATCTTTACAGTTTCTGCTTTTGTGGGGAGAATACATTAATTTGCAAACTGTATTCAGAGGGGAAAAAAAATATAAGATATCATGTGACATTTTCTTGTGACATTTTCTTGTTTCTGTTATTACCAGTTCTGTAATGAGAAGTATGCAGGATCATTTCTGAAGCTTGTGTTATAGGAGAGCAACCAGCAAACTATCAGGTAAATGTTCATTTTAAATGATGCTTCTAAATCATATCCTGTCCTATTTATTTCTCTTTAGCATTCATGAAACATACATTGATTTTAGACAGTAACAATGACAATAGATAGTCTATGTCTTACATTAGATTATGCTTCTACCCTTCTAAATAAAATATACTGTATACAACTAAAACTTATTGCCCTGGGAGAACAGTGGGAGTTTAAGGTGAGTGAGTACTCCTACTAGTGGTTTTTAATGTTGCTCTGGAAAAAGTGGCAGGATTGCTGTCTAGCCCACACACAAATTTAAACAGTTTATACCACCTTACCAGATAAACAAGTAGCTTGACTGTCACATGATGCAGACAATACAAGCAAGACACAGTCCCTTGGAGAAGGTGGTGGGAAAAAGAAAGCCAAGATTACTGACAATGAGCAAGTCATGGACAAGTGTCTGTTCATGGTAGGGATTAGTAATTTCATTTAAATGTGACAGACTGAAAGAGGCAAAAAAGGAAAGTTAAGATCTGCAGAGTAAATCTTTTGTTTATCCCAATAAAACAATTACAGCTCTTAATTACTGATGGAATTCAAGCTTCAGAAAAATGTCAGATTTAGAAAACTGTTATAACACACACTGATTTTAGATGGAAGTGCAATAAAGGGCATTAACAAGAAGAAACAACGAATAAATGCCTGCAAAAATAAAGCACTGAAGTAAATTTTGAGCTTGTATTACAAAATGTGTAACAGAGAAAAAGATCTAATTCAGAATGGAAGAATCTATGCAGAGTCTAAGATAGTAACTCTCAATTGCAGTGATTCATGCAGGCAAGGCATGTGGCAGGGATGACAGAAAAACCTCCTAAAAAATCACTCTTCTGAGGCTTGTCCCCTTAGCCAGTGAAGGAGACAGAAAATAAACAGAGTATTAAGCAAGACTTCAAGCTCATGTGGGAAAATAAAAGTAACAAGAAAAGATGTCTTTACTGAAAGGATGGGCCAAGAAATTTTCTTAGGCTGAAACGGAGCAGTTCACCCTTGGCTGAGAGCAAGAATGCCTCTCAGCATGAAGCATTAGCTGGACACTGCCAGCAGTGGGACTCTTTAGTAGTAGCAGCAGGAGTCCATAGAAAACTTTCCAGTGAATTCCCAAATATCCTCAGGAGCACAGGCAGCTGAACGTGTGATTAAGGCTGACTCACCAAAGACTTTGCAAGACACTTGTTCACCAGATACAAATGATCCCTGACACAAACCCAGGACTGGAGCAAAATGCTCAACGTGTCCCTCACTGTGCCCAAAATGCATTCCCAGGTTTTTGGCATCTTTCCCCCCTGCTGAGTGTTGGAAACCACTGCTCGTTATCAAATGTAGCATTGAATGTGCCATGTATTAAATTGTGCAAATGGTTTTCACATCTTTTTTTCTGCCAGTCACAGACCAGACTATGTGCCCAATAAATTCACAGGCTGTCAGAGATGCCAGTGAATGACTGATACATTACTAAGATTACATGAATCTGGTTTAAAAATGTGCATGAAGACCGCCTGCAGAAGATGTGAAGGGAAAGAATGTCCTCTCTTAGCAAGGTAATAAAAGTGATGAAAGGTTGTTCCAGAAAAGAAATAGTCAGGCATGTGAAGGTCTAGTGTCAAAAGGAAAATTAGAAAGTGGCAATAAGGGTGGTGGCTGTTTGATAAATAAAAGAGTGCGTAGCTTAAAAAGATAAAATAGTCTCATCAGAGACACACAACAAGCTGGAATTAGCTTTAGGAAAATGTTGAACAGACCAAGTCCCAGACTTTATTCCTGTTCATTTTCCAGGGCTTCATGCTGTGAATAGGCAGGATTTGAGAAAGGATTGCTTTTCTTGTGGCCCAAGGGGTATTTTGAGAAGTGTTTTGACAGTACTTTAAGAGTAGTCCAATGTGCTCCCCATGCAGGCCTGACTTGTCATCTACTAAATGCATTTTGCTTTAATAGCACTGTAATTGCTCAGTGCTTGGGGCAAGGACTGTCGTGGTACTCATAGGTACTGCTACAGAGCAAATAAATCATGGAAATTATGTCTTTGCTCCTTATTCTGTACATTCTAAATATATTTTGCCTCCAGTCCCCAATTTTGGCAGATACTTTCATTATTTTAAATTCATCACTTTGGGGATTTGGCAGTGACTTGAAATGGTCAACAATTGTGAATACCTTTCTCATGAAAAATTATATTTTGCAATTTAATTAGCATCATGGTGTGGTACATGTTTAAATTGACACCTACCTTCTCAAACCTGTGTCTTTTGGGGGGATTTCTGTTAAACTTGGTCTGAAATTGGAATGAATAACTAAAAGGACAACTAAAATCATTGCTAGGTTTTCATGCAGAGAAATATATATTGACACATATGTGAGCTGTATCCTGAATAGCTGCTTTCAGTGTCATTTGAAAGAATGCAAAAACTGTAAAAGACCTGTGTTTTGCTTGGTTTTTGTGTTTGCTTTCCTTAAAGTCAGGAGATTAACATTTTGGCCATACCTGCTTGAACAATGATGGGAAAGGGCAAATACCTGTGGCAGAGCTGCCTGTGCTGTTGTAGCAACTAGGCAATTCCTACCTGGGTTAAAAAAAATATTCTACCAGTTCAACCCAACCAAACATCTGACTGATTATAGATTAGTTGGTAAATTCTTATGTGTAGTAAAATGTTTAGTCCAGAAGTTGTCTCTGTTCTTTAGCCACCTGGCACAAATCACAACCCTATTTATTGATTAAGTCATACTGGATTCTAGAGCATGAAGATGAAATAAATATTTATAGGTTTAATTTATATCAACATTGATTTAGACCATGGTAGTAACTTGACTATAGTACAAATTCATTTATGAAGTCAGTGCTGATTTAGAGCAATGTGGCAATCTCCAAAACCTGTAATGTCCATTTATTTAATATTTATATCCAAAGCCTAAAATGAAATCAGTTTTGCACCTTGCAAACTTGTGAAATAAGGATTTCTCTCACACATAGGCTGTATGAATCAAATATGACCCTGAAAAAAACTTTTTGATGTTGTGGTAATAAAGCTCTTCCAAATCCTGGTTCTGCAGGGTAAGTGCTGATACAAGCCTTGCTGCAGAGATACAAAAGGCAATGCTGAAATAATCATTCTTGCTCATTTCCCACCCAATGGATGCAGCAGGGAGCTGCAGTGCTGATTTGAATGCTGCCTCCCTAATAAGATGAGCTCCTTTTGTAACTTGTGAATGCCCTATTAAGATAATTTTGTAAGCTAATGTCTTGTACAGGATTCACATTGTTAGGATCATACTTCTATTCTGAACCCCTGTAGGATGCAACACTTAGAGTGGACTTAAAGCAGCTTCCAGTCTTTATCTTCCCTATCAAATTGTCTTCCCAAGATAGGTAGAGCTCTGCTCTCTGCCCTTTTCAGTATGTTTACCAGCTCAAGCCTTTCATTCAAAACATTTTATTCCAGACAGTTTAAGACTCCTTTTAGGGGTGATTGTATTTCTTCCACCTTTTTCCTTTCTTAAGCAAGATTATACATTCATCAATGAGTCTATTTTTATTTCAAGTTCATTCTGTCAAGGATTGAACTATCTGAGGGCAACTCTTTCTTAGAAATTATAGGCTATCAGCTGAATGGAACAGTCACTTAAATGGTGCTTCTGTCATCTCTTTTCCTGGTCAGTTTTGGAGATGATGGCAGACAGAGCTATTACCGTTGTAACTGACTTGGAGGAATGAAGGGAAATGCAGATGTTGTCTTGTTGACAATTTAATGAGCAAGCTAAGTGCAGGCACTGAAAGAGAATGGAAGTGTGACAAACAAAACATTCATTAGAGCTTTGTTATGAAAACATGTCTTTATCTTCCTTTTGGCCTTTTCTTGAAGGATCTCTTCCCAGTGCTAGAGGATGTCTGGAGCCAGAGGACCCATTCCCTCTGAGCCCTGTGTTCATCAGCAGTGAGGATGGGACTCGACCAGCACCAGTCTTTGCAGACATGAATAAGTGCACTAACAAGTGAAGGAGAAACATTTACAGGAACATATGGGCAATAAGATGGAACAGGCTGGCTGCTGTCTCCTTCCTCACAAGTGTTATCAGCTGCAGCTGATTCTCTCATTATAAAGGACCCCAAACCATGGCAGCAATACCCTCTCAGCTGGGATATTAATATTCTTTCTGCCAGTCACGAGAGAGTGGTATTTATGACATGCACCTCCAATTCTACAGTAAGGGAAGATGGCAAGATGGAAGGGAATAGGGTTTTTTTCATTTTTCAGTGAGCAGATTGTATGGCTGAGGTCACTTTCAGCTACTCATACTTACATTTGGTAACATTGCCATCTGATAGCACTTTGCTTGTGAAAAAGAGGTCTGGGAAAACAAGTCTGTTTCTACAAAGCATATTTTCATTTTTGTGACTACTGCTATTTTCAGGTTTTCATTATTTTTGAAGAAATGTAATAATTCCTTGGGAGGAAAACAAGTTGCTTGAGGAAAAACTGTTTATTCTTTGTTGTTAGTTCTTCCCCAGCACTATTGGGTTAGATAATCCATCAGCTACAAATAATTTGCCATCTGCATATCTGTATCTCCAGATTCTGAGCCCCACTTTGAATAGACTCATTTGGGGTTTTAGAAAATAATCAACTTGTCAGCATTTCTTAGAAGAAGTTATTATTTCTTTCTCTTTT
Organism: Chaetops frenatus; assembly: GCA_013400775.1. Classification (NCBI taxonomy): domain Eukaryota; kingdom Metazoa; phylum Chordata; class Aves; order Passeriformes; family Picathartidae; genus Chaetops; species Chaetops frenatus. Next base: position 275,621 of record VZTR01007315.1, read on the forward strand.
TAGTGAATATGAATTAGATAAAAATGAGTGATACAAGTCAATATAGTATCTGCCTCTTCATGTTTATATGAGGGGTTTTTTTTCAGAATTTTGGCAGAGCAGAGAAAACTGAATGCAAAGTGAAAACCTGGACTGTCCCATGCTCTGAGCACAAGAAAAGCAATATTCCCTTGTCTTCAATGAAAAACAAATACACATCACAACCTGCTGGTCAAACATGTTTTGACCAGCAAACAAAGAATTTTCCTGCAGTCTAGATTCGCATAATATAATTTCAGAAATTACTGGACTTGAGTTCCCTAATTTTTTTAATTAAATCTGTATAGTACTTATGCTAAGAATTAACATGTGTAATTTTCTGATCTGAATATTTCTGAATATAAATGTATTGTTATTAACACTGATTACCATAACTGAATCTCTTTCTCACACTGATTGACTACTGGAAACCATTAAAAAGCATTTTTAATGCTGAAGTCTGTAGAGCAGGTGCCAAATATATTGCCATAAGTTACACTGGACCATCAGGAGGAAGGGACAGAATTGTTTGTGTTTTGAGGTATCTTATAGGCCAAATGATGATGAATATCTGTTACCATCATATCTTGCATCTCCCAGACATGGTGCAGTGCAACAGGGATCGTGGGAGTACCCTGCATTAAGAGCATTTCTTCTGCTTCTTGGCACCTTCCTGGCCAAAATTGCAGTACACTTTTTCATGTGAAGATTTGAGTTTGGAGCACTGTATTTCTACTGTATGATGCTCAGTGCAGACTATGGAAACTTTGTTAACCTCTGCTGGATTGATGCCTTAGAGGATTAGGTCCAATAGGGTTATGCCATCCTGGCACAGAAGTTCCAATCCAGCATGGTGCTGATGTACTCTGTGGGTGAGAACAGTATCATTGAGATCAATGGCATTCCTTGTGTATTTTATATAAGGTGTGTTAATGTGCAGGACTGAAGCATCCCTAGGACAGCAAAGCAATGGGGAAAGGAGAGCATTGGACCTTGTCCAACAGTGCTTTCATTGCCCAGGGTTTTGAGGTAAAACATATCTTGAGATGAATTTGGCTAAGGCAGTTTGGGGCAGAAGAGGCACCTAATGCTATCCCTGGGACTGGAAGTGATGTGCAACTCCAAATCCTGAGTGCTCTCTTGTATGTCAAAGATTTGTATTTAACCACTGCTTGCCTTTAGAAAGGGCTAAAATAAGGATTAAGCAACCTGAATTCCATGGCAGTGGCCTTTTGGTCTCCAATTATTTCTGGTTTAAAAAAGATGATACCCAAGCACAGTTATTTCACAAAAGAAAAAAAAAATCATTTGCCCATATTTTTGAATACATAGTCTTACAGAAAATTTAAAAAGCTCTAGTTGCAGCACACATCTCAAGACACTGGGATGCTATACCTTCATGTGAATATGATTGCATTTACCATCCTAGTTCAATAACAGTCCATTTCTGATGTTCACAAATTGACTCAGTTTGTCGTGCTTTGAATGGCTACAGAAAAGTGCAAATCCTGCACCCTTCTAAGTTGTCAGGGATGTTCCCTGGTTGATGTGATTTCATGACAGAGATGAAGCAGAAAGTATGGCTTCAGGATATCTGAGATTTTAAGTCAGAGATTGGTCATCTAATTCTCTTGCTCTATGAAATACTCATAAAAGAAAGGTATTGTCTAACAGAAAGATACTACCTTATAGTTACTCCAAATACAATTTATTTTAGGATGGTTGTTAAGCAGCTAATTATTAAAATTTTTCCTTTTGGTATTAGAATGTTTGAAGAATTTTTTTACTCATAAAGACTGACAAGCAAGAAGTAAGTTGCTGAATAAAATTTCAATGAGTTTTGCAAAAGAAGCAAGAATTAACAAAGTATTTGTTTTTGACCCAAGCATTGTCTGCAAGGACGGGATCCCAAATATATGTGGGATTTCTGGTGAAATAAATACTTTCTGCCACTAGAACTATACAAAGTAAATTTCAACAAACCTTAATATTTTCTTCTAAATTTGCTCAGATGGCACTGCTAATGTCTCTCACTAAAGCAATCCTTCTTACTGAGAAAAGGCTTTGCATCGAATAGGACGTTTGATTACAATTATTTTGACCTGGTTATTTTTTGTCGAGATTTTTTTTTTTCCTGTCCTATTTAACAATTCCTAACTCAGGCTTTCAAGCAGTGAACCTATTTTAAAGAAAAATATTTACCCCGACTTTTCAGCTTAAGCAATTTTAACCCAAACTACTATGCCTAACCTGACAAGCACACGCTCTTAATCTGCATCCTCAAACAGAGGAGTGCTGCTGCAACTGCTCCCCTTGTGCTTTCAGGAGAAACGAAGAAAGAACCTTAAGATCTCTCTTCCGTGGGAATTTAAATTCCTGGAGGAAAAGTGACTTTGCATCATAGTCCTCCTGCTAGCTGACACACACAAAAAGACTAATGACTTTTCTCTTGCTCCATGAAAATCTGACTGTGATACGCTAATGGCCTTCATTAGATGTGTCACCCGCCATCCCCCCAGCCCTGCCATGAGCTTATTTGTCCTCCCCTCCCACTGAGATGTTTTATCACTCCTCTAACGATGTGGAGAGAGGCACGATCCTGCAGCAGCAGCACCGGCACGTCTGCAGGGGGATGATGAAATATCCTGCCATCAGCAGGTCCTGTGCAGCCACCTTAACTGCTGCTCTTCCCAGTTCCCTCGAATCGCCCCATCTTTTGTTGTAACTCACCAGAAATGCCTGTTGCAAAGCTTGCTCTCCTGCTTCAACTAGGTTGCACGATAAAAATTGTAGAATCATTTACATTGCAAAAGACCTTTAAGAGCATTGGGTCCAACCACTAATGCACCACTAAACCGTGTCCCTAAGTGCCACATCTGCTGCCTTTTAAATACCTCCAGATATGGTGACTGCACCGCTGGCCTGGGCAGCCCCTTCTCGTGTTGGCCAGCCCTAGTCCTGCTGGCCACTCTATTTCTGATCAGCCAGGATGCCACTGGTCTGCTTGGCCACCTGGGTGCAGGCTGGCTCACGTTCAGCCAGTTGTCCACCAGCACCACAGGGTCTTTTTCCATTGGAATGTTTCCCAGCCACTCTGCCCCCAACCTGTAGCACTGTGTGGAGTTTTTTGCAACCCAGGTGCAGGATCCAGCACTTTGCCTTGTTGTACCTCATACCAGTGTGCCCAGATCATCAATCCAGACTGCCCAGATCCCTCTGCAGAGCCTTTCTGCCCTCCAGCAGCTCGGTGTCTACTGCAAACTGACTGTGCACTTAATTTAGTGTCTCACTGGTAAATACAGAGTAAAGGTAGCATTAAGGACCTTGGTCTTTTCCCCTCATCCTTTGTTGCTGTTTGCCCCCAGACCTCATAAAGGCTGGAAATCCTCCTTCTTGTTGCTGGTGTGTTTGTAGAGGCATTTTTTACTTTCATTCACAGTAGCTCAGCCCCTGGCTGGCAGCATGTTTCTGCAGGGGCAGCTGCCTCAGCTGTGGTGGGTGCAGAGCCTGGAGAGGCCGTGGCTTTCTGCTGGGCAGCTGCACCAGATTGCTCCCTGGTGGAGCTGGCAGGGCTGCAGCACCCACCCTGCTGCGCCATGCCTTGGTTGCTTGTACTCCCCAAGGGAACTTTTATTCCTGCTGGGGGTTTGGCTGCTGCTGCTCCTGGCCCCACCAGCTGCAGTTGCTCCTGCTGGCTCGCTCTCCTTCTCCTAAGTTTCCCCTAGTTTGGGAATACCCCCCTGTGAGAGCACTGCTACAGATCATGCTGGTACCAGAGCCGCTCGCCTTAGCAATTAATGCTTAATGAGTTCATTATCCTATTTAACATTTCATGGGTAATTTGCAATTACTTAAAAAATAAACATGTATATTCAAGGTCTGTCTTCATGGGGAGGAAAAAGTAAGTGCTGAAATATATACATATTGATAGGGTAGGTAATTGCTTTGAACAGGAAAAATCCCTTCCTCTGCTCCCACACATAACCTAAATATATAAATAGGTAGGTAGATACAAGCACATATATGTACATATGTATTTTAAATCTCTTTATGCCTTTCCTTAAAGGGCAGTACTAAGATAGCTCTTTCTGCTGCAAGGAAATGGTGCCTTCAAAAGAGGTCACTCTCACCTGTTTACAGAAAGGGTGAGAGCTAACTAGCTGGTTAAGCTGTAAGTGTTTTCATTTGAGTATTTCAATCATTTTCCCTCATAGGTAGGTAGGGAAATGCAGAATATGAAAAGTAAAACTGGGATTTATTTGCATATGTGTGGTTTGAAGAGTCAGCTAGAAAGGATGGATCCTGCTTATGGGGAGGGCTGAATCAGAAAAGAATTAAAGCATTTTTGAACTAACTCTACATCAATTAGAAGGCATTTCCTGTGACTTCTTCTGAGCTCTTCTTCTCTTCCACTGCTACTTTCATTCCTGATGTGTTGCTGTTTCTTTTGCTCTCCTCCTCTGCCTCGAAAGCAATGATCTCCCCAGCACAAGGGACACAGCTGATAACATTATCTCCTGGTAGATATCACCTGCCAAGCAAAGGGAGATTTGTATTTAGCATACAGCACCTGAAATGAATATATGTTCAGCCTCCACTTGACAATATCCTTTAGATTACAGTTTCTTGGCTTGTTTAATGTGGTATAATGCTAGATGAGACTTGTGAATCAGAAACTGTTATAAGATATTTGTGTTTAAATCAAAAACAATATTCACCTTAGATGAAATTCCAGTCCCCTGCAGAAGCCAAGGAAATTTTGCCTTCGACTTTGCTGTGCCCAGAATTTCAATCAGAGCTGTTACGCAGAAAAACAATTGAATAGCTTTGGTGGTTATCATTTCAGTCAGAATCTCCTGCATTTCTATTAAATTAGTACCCAATAACAATAACTTCTGAGAGTGTTAGGAGACAAGAGAAGAACAAAGGAGGAAAGGAAAGCTTGAGAGGTAAATACTCTTCTTAGAGAGGCACATGCTTGTCCTTAACAATGGATGTAGATACACCCTGTCTGTGGGAACCTCAAGAGGAGCAAATAATTAGTCTGCTATAATCTGTATAAAAGCAAAATTAATGGTGGCCTTGGGGATTACATATGTCTGGGCAATTTTTGATAGTGACAATTTATTGGAAATACACTCTGGAACCTGCCCAGGAATAGATTACTCCATTATACAGATAGACAAAAGCATCCTTATCCTTCTGCTCTAGCAGCAGATCAGAGCTTACAGTCTGTGGAATTATATTTTTTGTGCAGCTGGAATGAAAAAAGAACAGACTACATGCCTATGGTGAATGGTCATGGCAACACAGGGCAGTAAACCCAGAGAAAGGAATCATATTTGAAAAGCAGTTTTCAATGCTGCTTTGTTCTCAAGGGAGCACAGTATCAAAATTACAGCTTTGTCCTATCACTTGAGACAGTTTCACTGGGCTGATGCAGGTACTGGAGCAAAGTTCACTCATCACAAAAAGACATTAAAGGTTTAAGTTTTGAATATTTATGGGAACCAGAAAAAAGGTATATATTGAACTTGCATGTTGAGTTTGCAATTATTGGCTCAAAAACTTAGCAAGAGCATAAATCTCTATTTTTACTAAATGAACCCAATAAAGCTGCAAAAGAAGAGCATGAGATCAGTCTAGTTTCAGATGCAATATTTCTGGTTTTTTCATTCCTACTTTAACTATTACAGACTAGGCAAACCCTGGTTTATTGCATTTTCTATTTCTATTTTTTTTAAGAAGACAATTCCCTGCTCTTTGTCATCAGCTTAATGTTACTAGAAGGTGTTTTGCAGCTGGAAGTAGAACCCAAATAGCTTTGATTGAGAGCCTCTTGCAATGCAAAACTCATAAAACAGATAAGAACTGGGCTATCCTCATTCTTACCCTTCAAGTTCTCCCATAGTTCCAGGCAGAGAATTCAGCCCAAGGAAACTGCAAGTTTCCTGCCCAAAAAAAGCAGTGAGTGTAGATCTGCCCCAAAAAGGTCATAAGAAATAAAATGCAGAATTTCAGTTCTTCTAGTAAGTGAGGGAACTCGGGGAGACAATTAGCATTTAGAAGTATTTTAAAGCCCCACCACCGTTTGTGCTTTTCTAAATTACTCAGTTCTCACACCTGTGGCTAAGGGTAAGAGAACTGAACAAAACCAGAAATCATGTTTTTCTTCCTAGTTCTTGTTACATTTACAATTGAAATATAGACTTATTTGACAAGATTGAACTAAAACCTTTCAGGTGCTTGTAATGTATTTGAGTTAGAAATGCAGGGCTGTTGTATCATCTTACAGCTAGAGTATAAAATCATGGGAAGAAGAGAACATTTAAACTAGATTTATCCCCTGTGGAGGGCTTTGTACGGAAATTAGAAGATGATCAAATCTCTGAATGGTAATTTAATAGCTAATTTAAAAGCCTCTCTTGCTTAAATTATCAAGAAACCACAAGATACATAGTTATATATTACACACTGCATATTATAGTACAGGCATACACTAGTGAAGGAAGGACTCCAAAAACACAGTTTGAGTTTTGTATTAATTTAAATACAGAAGATTACATAAAATGTCAGGTGCATTTAATCATTTTTAAAGCAGAAATTAGCACAAAAGCAAACCATTGTTCTGGCTTTAGGCAGATTCTACCTAACTCAATACAGCACTCTGGGAAGTAATTCCTCATTCAACACCCTGTCTGTTAAATTCACCTGCAAATAAATGAGTGTTGCTCTGCAGCCAGAGACTTGGCAAATTTATCCAATTTGGGACTGAAATTTCTCAACCTTCACCTCCATCTCTTTAATATTGAGGGCTGTGGCTTTAATATCTCCAGTAATCTCAAATGCAGCATGAGCTGAGCCCTAATCACTCAAGTAGGCAAGTGTCAGACCACCTGTAGATCTGCACTAATGCTGGTGCCTCACATTCACTCTCACACTCCTCTTAGCTTTTTTTGTCTCTGCTATTACCTTTAAAGCTTTTTATTATACTTTCTCTTATAATAATGTTGCAGAGAGGTCAAGAAAAATCAGAACTATTAAACTGATTGCACCAAGCACAATAGAATTAAGTAGCACCCCATTAAAATCTGGCAGGAAGAATACATTTCTAGGTGCTCTCTGCTACGTTTAAAAAAGAAATTTCCTGTTATTTATTAAATAATCACTGTCCATTTCTACACTATCTCCTCTTGGCTTAAAGGTGCAGTTGTGAAAACGGGAGGTGGTTTTGATTGCACAGGGAGAATGGATTTTGTTTATGGGTAATGATGTGGAGTTTCACTTTGTCTTCTGGTCATGTGGATGAGCCACAAAGGGATTTATCCCTTCAGTGAAATTCTCAGAATGAACCCTAAAGTCCTGTGTCATTCTCTCTCCCAGCAGTTCTGACTTTCATTTAGGAAGCTATGAAAGATATATCTTCTTTTCCTACTTAGGGGAAAAAAAAAAAAAAATCAAAGCGAGAAAAACAAACCAAATAACTACTAAAGACTCAGCTTCATTTTTTTGTCCAACTGAATAAGCCTAAAACACACATAGGTTTCCCCACAGGGAAAGTTTCTGACTGATATGTTGAGTCAAGACAGCATCAAACCCTTCCAGCTGTCACAGCATTGCAGAGGTGCAGGTCCATCTGCCAAAAGCCAGGAGGTTTTACTGTGACTGCTCCCAAAAAGCGTGGCATAGATGGTTTGCTGATTAATTCAGTCTGGGGGCTTCTGAGAGGATTTCCTTGGAAATAGCTTGCTTGTATTTATGCACTGACCCTCTGCTTCTGTGGTCTGGGGCAAATATTCCAGAAATGCCTCAGAGCTGATGCTCTGCCAGGGACACGTAGGCATAAAAGGTATAGAAGTTATATTTGCTTCCAGAAAGTCAAAAAAAGTGTTTAATTAAAAAAAAAAAAAAAAAAAAA